>VMKM01001131.1:0-178654 GCA_008360985.2 Macquaria ambigua | reverse complement strand
CTGAGGAAAAAAGGTAGCGTGAAACTTACTGATTGGTTTAAAGAGCTGAATTAAACATTTACTAATCAATGTGTGAATTATGGTGGAATGTGGAAATACAAAATAATGTGATGAGAATATTTTTGCTTTACACAGAGAGAACAAAGGTGATATTCAGTGCAGAGGCTGGACAAAAAGGAGCAATTGGACCTTTCAACACAGAGACAACCTTCATCTACAAAACAGTGATTACAAATATCGGAAATGCCTACAGTCAATTCACAGGTATTTTTTATAATGTCTTAGAAAAATCCAGCTACATAGCATAAATAAATAAATCCTGTCAGTAATCTGTGTACTATATGTGCCTGTCTGTAATCTAACACTAACATTTTAAGAATTTTTAAGTATTAATAATCAGTGCATTTCAGGCCCAATACTCAATACTCAACAAAAAAGATGAATCCCTTAACTGTTTATGAAATGATACTCAAATCATCTAGATCATTTCAACTTGAAATAAAGTTACAGCCTTAAATGTGTCCCTGAATCATGGGTTTGAATATGCTTATGATGTTGTCGGACAGTGTGGACTGAGATGATTTTAAAGAGTGATTTAGTCATTTAAAAATGAAAGAAAGAAAAAAAAAATCAAATGTGACCAACACCGTCTTGTTCCTACAGGTGTCTTCACTGCACCTGTTGCAGGTGTTTATTACTTCACCATCTTCTATCATGCCGGAGGACGCTGTGAGACAAAGCTGTTTCTCTACAAGAACAACCAACAAATGGTCATGGCACATGATCACAAAGCAGTCTATGAAACGGCTCATAATGGAGGAAACGCCGTGTTCCTGCAGCTGCAGCAAGGAGACCAGGTGTATGTGCGCATGGCTGCAAACTCACATGTTTGGGGATCCAACAGCCATACAACGTTCAGTGGTTTTTTGGTCAGTCAAATGTAAGAATGAAGATGAAGCAAAAGATGCTTTGGACAGACGATCACAGCCAAAGTTAAAACAGAGTAAGTTGGGAGAGAGAATTTATCATTAAAACATCATCATCATCATCATCATCTCCCTGTAGATTAAATGAAAATCTTGTTCTAAACAATCTTTAACCATTGAGCTGATTATGTTTATTCATATGTAATATGTAATAGATCCTACGTCTTGTCTAAGCTTCAAACATTAGTCGCTTATTCATGTTTCATGAGATAACTACAGAGTGTTGGTTTGATGTGTTGTCCAGTGCATCTACTGTAAACTGTAACCACAAACCAGAAAGATAAAATAGTTTTAACATATTTTATACATAGGATCTTAGAAATGGTTTAACTCAAACAAGTGTATGCTGTTGGCTGTATTTCTGTCTGCTATTATAATATTGATCTCTGTTTCCTGTTGTAAAAGGTAACCAGAAATCACTTCATGTCTGTACAACATCATTGTGTTAGACAGGCTTTCTGATGCTCCTGTAAAAACAGCTGTGGTTCTTTGTGAATTACAATGTATCACCAAGGCAAATATGAACAATGAATAAATTGAAATGTGTGAAAAAATGTTAATTGAGCAAATACAGTTTTTACTTGGTAAGGTAATCAATTTATGAATGCTGCATTGGGGTAATTAAAGCTATCCTCTGCGCACCATGAATGTCTGTACAGAGTTTCATGGAAATCCATCTGATAGTTATCATCTTTAAATCTGAACCAACTTGGTGGACCAACAGATCAACCTTAGAGCCTTGCTGCTAGCATGGCTAAAGAGCATCCCTCCATCATTACAGGTAATGAGAGTCAAGCAGCCATCACTAAACTGTGGCCAACCTAAAGACTTTAAGCTTGTAGGCCACTAAATCTATTAATCAGCTTTATCATCATGTGTAATATTTGCTTCATTCTAATGTATCATGTAACATTACTGTACTCAATTATCAATGTATAGTTTGTTGCCACAGTGTGTAGCTGCCCACACTTTTCCTTGAACAGCAGTTAATATACATTTTAACACCTGTTCAGTAATAACACAATGCCGTGTGATGCTTCAAGAAAATGCCTTGTAATAGTCAGTGGCCTGATTTATTTCCTTGGTTCCTGTTGCTGTCCTGCTATTTGTAAGTTTTTGTCAGCCAAACCTGGACCTGCCTGTTCCCTTTCTGCCTGTCTGTACCTGCACGTAAGCTAATTTTGTGTAAATAAACCGTTGAACTGCTCCAGTCTGTCTGTGCTGTTTGCATTTGGGTCCTTTCCCTGCTGCCCACACTCCCCACCCTGACAACGAGAGGTAATGAACTCCCCAAATCCCTGCCCCAGACACACACACACAAACATGAAGTGTAACTAGAATAAAAGCAGTCAGAGCACAGGAGAAAAGACACAGGACGTCTGATTGTGATTTTTACTCTTCACTGATTTCTCTTTTAACAACATGTTTGGTAAGTTAAGGTTACTTATTTCACTTATTATTATTTGTTAAGACTATATATTAATCTAAAATAACTATGTTACATTCCAGAAACTCATATTTTGGTTAAATTATCCTTAGAAAGATACTGAAACATGCTGGAGTCTCACTATTGTAATCAAATCAGCACTGGATGATGTAAAATCTAGCTTCACTTTTTGTTTTTGCTGTCTCACTGTCTCTTAGATACACATACACACACACACACACACACACACACACACACACACACATCTCTCTTGTGTGTGCATGCTCTCTTCCACTTTCCCTTTTTTTTAAATTAATTTTTTCTACTACTTTCGGTGATAATGGGCAGATGTATGGGTAGATATAAATCACCCCAGAAACAAAACATGCACACATTTAGTGTTTTTGAGGGTACGGCCATTTTAACATTCTGTTAAATAAAATATATTAGAATCTGGGCGTTCTCTGACACATTTAGGCTAAATTTAAATTAAGATTGATTAATGCACTCTGCCCCTGATGAATAAATCAGCTCATCACGAATGCATATCATTTTGTTCAAGCATGATCTCTCTGCCTATCTGTTCCCTCACAAAACACACAAATAAAGCACATTAAGGTTAATGTTCAACCTAAAGGAATGTAAAAACAGCAGAATGGGAGAGAGAGAGAGAGAGAGAGAGAGAGAGAGAGAGAGAGAGAGAGCAACTAAACAGAAACTGAAACTGAAACTACCAAATGCACCAGGCTGTGACACAGCATTGCATATTTCAGCAACTTCTAGATGGCAGCACAGAGCAACATTAGTTGAAATAGAGATTTTGGCCTCCTGACAAGCATATTTTGACCTGATGATGGCGCTATATGAAAAGTCAGGAGATCGCCAAAGTCAGTAGCAATCATAGTCTGGGAGCCAAGAATGTCTGTACAAAATTTCATGGAAATCCATAGAATATTTGTTGAGGTATTTGAGTCTGGATAGATTTTTTTGCCCAGCTGATGTTGAGATATTTCACAGGATAAGTGAGAATTTTGACCTCCTGGTGGCACTGGATGAAAAGTATTCATCCTCTGGGCACCATTGATATTGTTACCAAATTATTGGACAACCCATCCAATAATTGTCAAGCTATTTCACTAAAAGCCCAAAATACCCACCTCATAGTGGTTTTCGATGTAAACTTCAGGGGATCACTAGAGTCAGTAGGATTCATCCTCTGTGCATCATGAATGTCTGTACAAACTTCATGGAAATCCATCTGATAGTTGAAATATTTCAGTCTGTCAAAGTGGTGGACAGACCAACAGACCAACTCTGCCATCCTTAGAGCCTTGCTGCTAGCAACCCCCACCCCCCTTACACACACACAAACACACACACACACACACACACACACACACACACACACTTTAAACAGAAAGTGAAAGTCAAACTACAATAAAACCTGCTTCACAGCACAGGAGAAAAGACACACAGGACGATCGTCTGGTAGATCCAAATGCTTTTTACTCTTCACTGATATCTCCTCTCACAACATGGATGGTAAGTTGAGGTTACTTCTTTGGTTATTATTTGTTAACACTGCTCATTGTATATTAATCTAACATAACTATGTTACTTTCTGGAAACTCATATTTTGGTGAAATTATCCTTAGAAAGATGCTGGAGGCTCACTACCCTCAAACGGGTTCAGACAGCATACTAGAATTATTTCAAAAACCTTCCTCTTAAGCTGCAGGTTTCAGTTCCTCACATGAAGTGAAACTTGTCCTTGTGGCAAACTTTAGCCATGTGAATGAATATGGTTTGTGTCTGATTGTTGTTTATACTGTGATCTGAGGCCTACATAATGCTTGTGAGTGAAAACACATACAGTATAATATGCTGTTGTGGTTCCCTCTATCACTCTGCAGCCAGTAAAACAGTCTTCATTTAATTGAGTTAAATTGCAGCATTTCTACCCAGGGCATCTGGCCAAACCTACAGCATGATATATCCATAAAGGCATGTGACAAGTGGAATATCAAAAGTCCACAGGTCATCATCAATACAATCACATAAAAGCAGCCAGAGGAATCGTATGACTCAGTGGCGAGGAGACTGAGTAATCTTGAATCTACTTGCCATTTCTGGCTGTGTTTCTGTTCTGCAGTCTGACTTTGGGCTAGGGCAATCTAAACACTGCTTAAACATTAAATACTGGTCAAACACAGTCTGCTTTCCCAACATGTATAACGATCCACTGACAGAGGTGAATGCCTTGAAAGAAAAACTGGCAGCTTTGGAAACCAGGCTGAAGAACAATGAAAACCAGATTGTGGAACTGAGGAAAAAAGGTAGCGTGAAACTTACTGATTGGTTTAAAGAGCTGAATTAAACATTTACTAATCAATGTGTGAATTATGGTGGAATGTGGAAATACAAAATAATGTGATGAGAATATTTTTGCTTTACACAGAGAGAACAAAGGTGATATTCAGTGCAGAGGCTGGACAAAAAGGAGCAATTGGACCTTTCAACACAGAGACAACCTTCATCTACAAAACAGTGATTACAAATATCGGAAATGCCTACAGTCAATTCACAGGTATTTTTTATAATGTCTTAGAAAAATCCAGCTACATAGCATAAATAAATAAATCCTGTCAGTAATCTGTGTACTATATGTGCCTGTCTGTAATCTAACACTAACATTTTAAGAATTTTTAAGTATTAATAATCAGTGCATTTCCAGAGCAATACAACAACAAAAAAGATGAATCCCTTAACTGTTTATGAAATGATACTCAAATCATCTAGATCATTTCAACTTGAAATAAAGTTACAGCCTTAAATGTGTCCCTGAATCATGGGTTTGAATATGCTTATGATGTTGTCGGACAGTGTGGACTGAGATGATTTTAAAGAGTGATTTAGTCATTTAAAAATGAAAGAAAGAAAAAAAAAATCAAATGTGACCAACACCGTCTTGTTCCTACAGGTGTCTTCACTGCACCTGTTGCAGGTGTTTATTACTTCACCATCTTCTATCATGCCGGAGGACGCTGTGAGACAAAGCTGTTTCTCTACAAGAACAACCAACAAATGGTCATGGCACATGATCACAAAGCAGTCTATGAAACGGCTCATAATGGAGGAAACGCCGTGTTCCTGCAGCTGCAGCAAGGAGACCAGGTGTATGTGCGCATGGCTGCAAACTCACATGTTTGGGGATCCAACAGCCATACAACGTTCAGTGGTTTTTTGGTCAGTCAAATGTAAGAATGAAGATGAAGCAAAAGATGCTTTGGACAGACGATCACAGCCAAAGTTAAAACAGAGTAAGTTGGGAGAGAGAATTTATCATTAAAACATCATCATCATCATCATCATCTCCCTGTAGATTAAATGAAAATCTTGTTCTAAACAATCTTTAACCATTGAGCTGATTATGTTTATTCATATGTAATATGTAATAGATCCTACGTCTTGTCTAAGCTTCAAACATTAGTCGCTTATTCATGTTTCATGAGATAACTACAGAGTGTTGGTTTGATGTGTTGTCCAGTGCATCTACTGTAAACTGTAACCACAAACCAGAAAGATAAAATAGTTTTAACATATTTTATACATAGGATCTTAGAAATGGTTTAACTCAAACAAGTGTATGCTGTTGGCTGTATTTCTGTCTGCTATTATAATATTGATCTCTGTTTCCTGTTGTAAAAGGTAACCAGAAATCACTTCATGTCTGTACAACATCATTGTGTTAGACAGGCTTTCTGATGCTCCTGTAAAAACAGCTGTGGTTCTTTGTGAATTACAATGTATCACCAAGGCAAATATGAACAATGAATAAATTGAAATGTGTGAAAAAATGTTAATTGAGCAAATACAGTTTTTACTTGGTAAGGTAATCAATTTATGAATGCTGCATTGGGGTAATTAAAGCTATCCTCTGCGCACCATGAATGTCTGTACAGAGTTTCATGGAAATCCATCTGATAGTTATCATCTTTAAATCTGAACCAACTTGGTGGACCGACAGATCAACCTTAGAGCCTTGCTGCTAGCATGGCTAAAGAGCATCCCTCCATCATTACAGGTAATGAGAGTCAAGCAGCCATCACTAAACTGTGGCCAACCTAAAGGCCACTAAATCTATTAATCAGCTTTATCATCATGTGTAATATTTGCTTCATTCTAATGTATCATGTAACATTACTGTACTCAATTATCAATGTATAGTTTGTTGCCACAGTGTGTAGCTGCCCACACTTTTCCTTGAACAGCAGTTAATATACATTTTAACACCTGTTCAGTAATAACACAATGCCGTGTGATGCTTCAAGAAAATGCCTTGTAATAGTCAGTGGCCTGATTTATTTCCTTGGTTCCTGTTGCTGTCCTGCTATTTGTAAGTTTTTGTCAGCCAAACCTGGACCTGCCTGTTCCCTTTCTGCCTGTCTGTACCTGCACGTAAGCTAATTTTGTGTAAATAAACCGTTGAACTGCTCCAGTCTGTCTGTGCTGTTTGCATTTGGGTCCTTTCCCTGCTGCCCACACTCCCCACCCTGACAACGAGAGGTAATGAACTCCCCAAATCCCTGCCCCAGACACACACACACAAACATGAAGTGTAACTAGAATAAAAGCAGTCAGAGCACAGGAGAAAAGACACAGGACGTCTGATTGTGATTTTTACTCTTCACTGATTTCTCTTTTAACAACATGTTTGGTAAGTTAAGGTTACTTATTTCACTTATTATTATTTGTTAAGACTATATATTAATCTAAAATAACTATGTTACATTCCAGAAACTCATATTTTGGTTAAATTATCCTTAGAAAGATACTGAAACATGCTGGAGTCTCACTATTGTAATCAAATCAGCACTGGATGATGTAAAATCTAGCTTCACTTTTTGTTTTTGCTGTCTCACTGTCTCTTAGATACACATACACACACACACACACACACACACACACACACACACACACACATCTCTCTTGTGTGTGCATGCTCTCTTCCACTTTCCCTTTTTTTTAAATTAATTTTTTCTACTACTTTCGGTGATAATGGGCAGATGTATGGGTAGATATAAATCACCCCAGAAACAAAACATGCACACATTTAGTGTTTTTGAGGGTACGGCCATTTTAACATTCTGTTAAATAAAATATATTTGAATCTGGGCGTTCTCTGACACATTTAGGCTAAATTTAAATTAAGATTGATTAATGCACTCTGCCCCTGATGAATAAATCAGCTCATCACGAATGCATATCATTTTGTTCAAGCATGATCTCTCTGCCTATCTGTTCCCTCACAAAACACACAAATAAAGCACATTAAGGTTAATGTTCAACCTAAAGGAATGTAAAAACAGCAGAATGGGAGAGAGAGAGAGAGAGAGAGAGAGAGAGAGAGAGAGAGAGAGAGCAACTAAACAGAAACTGAAACTGAAACTACCAAATGCACCAGGCTGTGACACAGCATTGCATATTTCAGCAACTTCTAGATGGCAGCACAGAGCAACATTAGTTGAAGTAGAGATTTTGGCCTCCTGACAAGCATATTTTGACCTGATGATGGCGCTATATGAAAAGTCAGGAGATCGCCAAAGTCAGTAGCAATCATAGTCTGGGAGCCAAGAATGTCTGTACAAAATTTCATGGAAATCCATAGAATATTTGTTGAGGTATTTGAGTCTGGATAGATTTTTTTGCCCAGCTGATGTTGAGATATTTCACAGGATAAGTGAGAATTTTGACCTCCTGGTGGCACTGGATGAAAAGTATTCATCCTCTGGGCACCATTGATATTGTTACCAAATTATTGGACAACCCATCCAATAATTGTCAAGCTATTTCACTAAAAGCCCAAAATACCCACCTCATAGTGGTTTTCGATGTAAACTTCAGGGGATCACTAGAGTCAGTAGGATTCATCCTCTGTGCATCATGAATGTCTGTACAAACTTCATGGAAATCCATCTGATAGTTGAAATATTTCAGTCTGTCAAAGTGGTGGACAGACCAACAGACCAACTCTGCCATCCTTAGAGCCTTGCTGCTAGCAACCCCCACCCCCCTTACACACACACAAACACACACACACACACACACACACACACACACACACACACACACACACACACACACACACTTTAAACAGAAAGTGAAAGTCAAACTACAATAAAACCTGCTTCACAGCACAGGAGAAAAGACACACAGGACGATCGTCTGGTAGATCCAAATGCTTTTTACTCTTCACTGATATCTCCTCTCACAACATGGATGGTAAGTTGAGGTTACTTCTTTGGTTATTATTTGTTAACACTGCTCATTGTATATTAATCTAACATAACTATGTTACTTTCTGGAAACTCATATTTTGGTGAAATTATCCTTAGAAAGATGCTGGAGGCTCACTACCCTCAAACGGGTTCAGACAGCATACTAGAATTATTTCAAAAACCTTCCTCTTAAGCTGCAGGTTTCAGTTCCTCACATGAAGTGAAACTTGTCCTTGTGGCAAACTTTAGCCATGTGAATGAATATGGTTTGTGTCTGATTGTTGTTTATACTGTGATCTGAGGCCTACATAATGCTTGTGAGTGAAAACACATACAGTATAATATGCTGTTGTGGTTCCCTCTATCACTCTGCAGCCAGTAAAACAGTCTTCATTTAATTGAGTTAAATTGCAGCATTTCTACCCAGGGCATCTGGCCAAACCTACAGCATGATATATCCATAAAGGCATGTGACAAGTGGAATATCAAAAGTCCACAGGTCATCATCAATACAATCACATAAAAGCAGCCAGAGGAATCGTATGACTCAGTGGCGAGGAGACTGAGTAATCTTGAATCTACTTGCCATTTCTGGCTGTGTTTCTGTTCTGCAGTCTGACTTTGGGCTAGGGCAATCTAAACACTGCTTAAACATTAAATACTGGTCAAACACAGTCTGCTTTCCCAACATGTATAACGATCCACTGACAGAGGTGAATGCCTTGAAAGAAAAACTGGCAGCTTTGGAAACCAGGCTGAAGAACAATGAAAACCAGATTGTGGAACTGAGGAAAAAAGGTAGCGTGAAACTTACTGATTGGTTTAAAGAGCTGAATTAAACATTTACTAATCAATGTGTGAATTATGGTGGAATGTGGAAATACAAAATAATGTGATGAGAATATTTTTGCTTTACACAGAGAGAACAAAGGTGATATTCAGTGCAGAGGCTGGACAAAAAGGAGCAATTGGACCTTTCAACACAGAGACAACCTTCATCTACAAAACAGTGATTACAAATATCGGAAATGCCTACAGTCAATTCACAGGTATTTTTTATAATGTCTTAGAAAAATCCAGCTACATAGCATAAATAAATAAATCCTGTCAGTAATCTGTGTACTATATGTGCCTGTCTGTAATCTAACACTAACATTTTAAGAATTTTTAAGTATTAATAATCAGTGCATTTCCAGAGCAATACTCAATACTCAACAAAAAAGATGAATCCCTTAACTGTTTATGAAATGATACTCAAATCATCTAGATCATTTCAACTTGAAATAAAGTTACAGCCTTAAATGTGTCCCTGAATCATGGGTTTGAATATGCTTATGATGTTGTCGGACAGTGTGGACTGAGATGATTTTAAAGAGTGATTTAGTCATTTAAAAATGAAAGAAAGAAAAAAAAAATCAAATGTGACCAACACCGTCTTGTTCCTACAGGTGTCTTCACTGCACCTGTTGCAGGTGTTTATTACTTCACCATCTTCTATCATGCCGGAGGACGCTGTGAGACAAAGCTGTTTCTCTACAAGAACAACCAACAAATGGTCATGGCACATGATCACAAAGCAGTCTATGAAACGGCTCTGCAGCAAGGAGACCAGGTGTATGTGCGCATGGCTGCAAACTCACATGTTTGGGGATCCAACAGCCATACAACGTTCAGTGGTTTTTTGGTCAGTCAAATGTAAGAATGAAGATGAAGCAAAAGATGCTTTGGACAGACGATCACAGCCAAAGTTAAAACAGAGTAAGTTGGGAGAGAGAATTTATCATTAAAACATCATCATCATCATCATCATCTCCCTGTAGATTAAATGAAAATCTTGTTCTAAACAATCTTTAACCATTGAGCTGATTATGTTTATTCATATGTAATATGTAATAGATCCTACGTCTTGTCTAAGCTTCAAACATTAGTCGCTTATTCATGTTTCATGAGATAACTACAGAGTGTTGGTTTGATGTGTTGTCCAGTGCATCTACTGTAAACTGTAACCACAAACCAGAAAGATAAAATAGTTTTAACATATTTTATACATAGGATCTTAGAAATGGTTTAACTCAAACAAGTGTATGCTGTTGGCTGTATTTCTGTCTGCTATTATAATATTGATCTCTGTTTCCTGTTGTAAAAGGTAACCAGAAATCACTTCATGTCTGTACAACATCATTGTGTTAGACAGGCTTTCTGATGCTCCTGTAAAAACAGCTGTGGTTCTTTGTGAATTACAATGTATCACCAAGGCAAATATGAACAATGAATAAATTGAAATGTGTGAAAAAATGTTAATTGAGCAAATACAGTTTTTACTTGGTAAGGTAATCAATTTATGAATGCTGCATTGGGGTAATTAAAGCTATCCTCTGCGCACCATGAATGTCTGTACAGAGTTTCATGGAAATCCATCTGATAGTTATCATCTTTAAATCTGAACCAACTTGGTGGACCGACAGATCAACCTTAGAGCCTTGCTGCTAGCATGGCTAAAGAGCATCCCTCCATCATTACAGGTAATGAGAGTCAAGCAGCCATCACTAAACTGTGGCCAACCTAAAGACTTTAAGCTTGTAGGCCACTAAATCTATTAATCAGCTTTATCATCATGTGTAATATTTGCTTCATTCTAATGTATCATGTAACATTACTGTACTCAATTATCAATGTATAGTTTGTTGCCACAGTGTGTAGCTGCCCACACTTTTCCTTGAACAGCAGTTAATATACATTTTAACACCTGTTCAGTAATAACACAATGCCGTGTGATGCTTCAAGAAAATGCCTTGTAATAGTCAGTGGCCTGATTTATTTCCTTGGTTCCTGTTGCTGTCCTGCTATTTGTAAGTTTTTGTCAGCCAAACCTGGACCTGCCTGTTCCCTTTCTGCCTGTCTGTACCTGCACGTAAGCTAATTTTGTGTAAATAAACCGTTGAACTGCTCCAGTCTGTCTGTGCTGTTTGCATTTAGGTCCTTTCCCTGCTGCCCACACTCCCCACCCTGACAACGAGAGGTAATGAACTCCCCAAATCCCTGCCCCAGACACACACACACAAACATGAAGTGTAACTAGAATAAAAGCAGTCAGAGCACAGGAGAAAAGACACAGGACGTCTGATTGTGATTTTTACTCTTCACTGATTTCTCTTTTAACAACATGTTTGGTAAGTTAAGGTTACTTCTTTCACTTATTATTATTTGTTAAGACTATATATTAATCTAAAATAACTATGTTACATTCCAGAAACTCATATTTTGGTTAAATTATCCTTAGAAAGATGCTGAAACATGCTGGAGTCTCACTATTGTAATCAAATCAGCACTGGATGATGTAAAATCTAGCTTCACTTTTTGTTTTGGCTGTCTCACTGTCTCTTAGATACACATACACACACACACACACACACATACACATCTCTCTTGTGTGTGCATGCTCTCTTCCACTTTCCCTTTTTTAAAAATTAATTTTAAATAATGGGCAGATGTGTTGTTTGGGGGTAGATATAAATCACCCCAGAAACAAAACATGCACACACATAATGTTTTTGAGGGTACGACCATTTTAACATTCTGTTGAATAAAATATATTTGAATCTGGGCGTTGTCTGACACATTTAGACTAAATTTAAATTAAGATTGATTAATGCACTCTGCCCCTGATGAGTAAATCAGCTCATCTTGAAACCATATCATTTTGTTCAAGCATGACCTCTCTGTCTATTTGTTCCCTCACCAAACACAAAAATAAAGCACATTTGGTTAATGTTCGATCGAAAATGAGAGAAAGAGAGACAGATCAACTAAACAGAAACTGAAACTTAAACTACCAAAAGCACCAGGCTGTGACGCAGCATTGCACTATATTTCAGCAACCTCTAGATGGCAGCACAGAGCAACATTAGTTGAAGTAGAGATTTTGGCCTCCTGACAAGCAGGGATGTCTGAAGATGGAAAATCTATTATGTAGAGGTTCAGGAGAAACCCATCCAAGAATAATATGTTTTATTTTCAACCATGCACACTGATGAAAATTGAAGAGTTTGTTGATCAGAATAAATGTGTCATTGATCCGGTGAAGAAGTGCGGCGGCTGCTGCCACGTGGCTGATATTAAATACTGGAAGAACAACCAACAGGGTGACTACAGGAGCAACAAGTTCCAGGTGGCAGAGCTGCTCAACACAACAGACAAGATAGTGATGGAAAACAAAGGAGGCTGCTTCACCAATAAGATGCTACAAGCAGTGAAGAGTGAAATAAAGGAAGGGGGCAACACAACATCAGTAGGGAACATGCCACAAGGAGGCACCAGCAATACGGCTAACAACAGTTAGCCTTATTGCTAACTGTATCAAAGATAGGAGCAGCAGGAACAGCTGATGGTGAATTAATAAAGTTTAATGGCTCTGTATTTGGGTTCTTTTTTGGGACAGGAGCAGGAGCAGTGGTGGCAAAAGTCGCCGCCCCAACAGTAGCAGCAGCAGTAGCAGAAGCAGTAGCAGCAGTCGCAGCAGTAGCAAAAGCAGTAGTAGTCACAGCAGGAGCAGGAGCAGTAGTAGTCGCAGCAGGAGCAGCTGGTGCAGCAGCAGCAGGAGCAGCTGATGAAGCAGGAGCTGCAGGAGCAGTGGGAACAGTTGGAGCAGCAGAAGCAGCATTAACAGCAAGAACAACAGTAAAAGTAGGAACAGCACTTAAAGTAGCTGTAGCCCTGGGAGCAGGAGCAGCAGGAGCAGCAGCAACAAAAACAGATAATGAAGCAGAAGAAGCAGAAAGAGAAAAAGAAGCAGGAGAAGCAGAAACACATGATGTACCAGGAGCAGATGATGTAGCAGGAGCAGCAGCAAAAGTGGTAACAGCACTAGCTTTAGCCCTGGGAGCAGGAGGAGCAGGAGTATGGGGAATACAAAAAATAGTTCAGTTTATATGTTTTTTAAAGGCCCTGCCACGACATATTGGAATCATATTGTTGGTGGTTGTCTTCTACTCAATGCTACTGTTATCATTTGGTCTCCAAGTACGAATCCTCGGGACCCTCCTCTTATTCTTTGGAGTATTATTATTGTTTTTGTTGTTAGTGATATTATTTGTGATATTATAGAAGTGTATAAATATAAGATTTATAATAACCCAACTTCTGTGAATGGCAAAGTATCAGCAATTACTGAGGAAAACAAAAGAAATTTAAAAAAATCAAACTTTGCCATTTTTTTCTATAACTTTTGAAACTTAGAGCCAGATTTCTGCTTCTCCTTCAAGGTGTTGAGATGCTCTGCCATAGGTGGATACAGTGTAGGAATTATAGTAAACAATTTATTGTCATTGTACCGCCACACCACTTTGTACATTCATTAAGTAATCATGTGTATTCTTTTCTTTTTTAATAATCTCACTTAATGATAAAAAGGTGAAGTGAGGGGAAAAGTTTGTTTCTTGCTTGATGTATTTTTTCTGGATATGTTGTATTTTTATTCAAGCTTTTAAAAATGAAAGAAACAAAGAATTCTGTCACATAATTTCAGTTCTGGAGCTTTTTGAAATGCAACAGAGCTTGAGCTTTTTATTAATGCATACATAAAAAAAGAAGTGCACTGGGCATTGTGCTTGTAGCAGGCTCATTGTTGCTACAGTACATCTAATTATCATTTTATTGTTGTTATTATTGTTATTTTATTTTATTGTAGAATTTTGACTGAAGTAGGCTGACAGTGCAGAGAAACATGATTGATGAAGGGGAGAGGAGAATAGTGCTACACAACAAAGGTTTATTGAAATTGTGTCATGAAATCTGAAATGTGTGGATGAAGACTTTGTGACATGTCAGAGGATGATTTTCAATTTTATTCTCTTAATCCTTTGTATTCTGAATCAAATGTAAAAAACATAAACAAACAATAAAACAATGTATTAGACTCAAGTCCTCTCTGGTTGTTTCCCCCCTTTTCCACTGACACTTGCTGTAAGACTGATCCACTAAAAACTATAGTTAAGTCAGGATTATGACTTCAGCTACTTTCTAGAGAAGATATGAATTATTATGTAAATTGGATGTATTACTACGTCCATGAAGACAGGCCTAAACAATACAAACATTAAAAGACTCTCTGAGCACTGCAAATACTGCAATTGCATCGCCTGCCCACTAGAGAGCAGTATAATGTAATGATTTGGGGTAATGACATTTCGTGGTGTTTATGAAAAAAATTATATTAACACTTATTGAGTTAAACATGAAGTCAAAAAGCAAATAACAGAATGTCATATGATTTCACATGGCCTTTAGGTGAAATGTTTGCTTTCACACTACCTGCTAATATATATTATATATAACATTTATTTTAAATACACAGTATTTTATCTAGGTAGTTGCACCCTAAATTTTATTCTTTGATAACCACAATACAGATATATATTCACCCTGAATTCCTGAGGCTCCCAACAATAACATCATACAGCTGAGGTTTCACTGTGTACTATTCAACAGAGTCAACTCAGGCCCACTGACCACATTTACATTTATGGAGTAACATTAATTGCCCCACTTCTGCAGAGGTCTTCATTCATGTCAATGTTTATGTGACCTGTTAATATGGTGTGACACTATAAAATAAAATAACGTCTCTGTCCACCTCTGCCTCACCCACAAAGAAAACACTCCACCCTAAACAGGAACGAAAAGACAAAGCTGCCAAGATCTGTTTTGACCCAGAAAAATAAGGTTTCTTCTAATATATCAGAAAGGAACAAGATAAGGTTTAACGGTTTAAGGTTTGATAAGGTTTTGCTTTTTAATATAACAGGTCTATAACAGTGTAGATCTACAACAGATCATAACAGATCTACAGCAAAAGCAAGAGGACTGTGTTGTTTATAGTGAACAAAAACCTTTATGACATTACTGTACAGAAATCCAGGTATCTTACTTAACCCGGTCATGTGTTAAAAACTGTATCTTCTGTAAAAAATTAAAAAATAATACAAATGTATATTTTCAATAGTTCAACTGCAAATAGTTGCTGCATAAATGTAATGAAATTTGTTTGTGTTTTGAAAAGATATGACAGGATTTGATAAGTGATAGAATCCATGAATCACCTAAATTCATCAGCACCTTGTTGACCTGACTATCTGTCAGACTGTTATTTATCACTGGTTGGTAATGTAAAGAACTGCAGGAGCATGGAGGTTGAAAAGAAAAAACATAATTGTGGAAAAAACAACATAAACCTTCAGGGTAGCTTCAGGGGATTAAAGCTATGTTACTGAAATAATTTACATGCTGCTGAGAGGCAGACAACCAGAAAAATAATATATTATTTTTTTGTATTATTTAAATATTATGTACTATGTCATTATTAATACTAATGTCTTCATTACAGATGCTAATAGTTTTACTAAATTTGTTTCTGAATGTATTTTGTCTCGATATTTAAAAGAATGAAAGAAAACAATGAAGTTTTTCTTTGCATAACATCTTTAGTTGTGGAGCTTTTTGATATGCACCAGAGCTGGCTCTTATTATTAATGCGTACACAATAGAAGTGCACTCTGATCAGCTCATTCCATAAGACTGCTGCCAAGAAACAAGTCAAACAGGTGGAAAAAACCAGAGCACGACAAAAGAAAAGACACACAGTCACAACATTCTCAAGATCCGAGTCATTTTCAAACTCTGCCATGACTGATGAAAGCATGAACGGTAAGTTATTCTCAGTTATTCTACAATTCTCATGATATTTAAATTACATTAGGACTGAGAATGTCAAAATAAAACAGGAAATGACAAGACAACCTGAGCACAAGATAACTTAACTAAATAAACTTAACGAACATTGTGTGGCATAACAAAAACTCTTAGTTACCTCTGACATGCAATGCAATGCAACTTGTGAAGAATAGCAATACAAAGAGTTTAAAATCATTTACAGTGATTGGCTTATAGAATGGGTCATATAGGGTATCCTAAATATGACCTGTTTGGCTCATTTTGATTGCTGAATTTAATTTATTTCTTACCTAAATGTGTGTAAAAACTAAGCAATCCACAATCAAATAATAATATTAAAGTTTAAACATTATCTTTTGCATATTTCCAACACACCTGTATCAGTATCCATTTGAACTGCTTGTTCACAACTTTGCACAAAACTATACCGTATACTGTACAGAGACAGTGTCTATATTACTACTGTATTATATATTTCCTATTGTAAAACAGCAATCTATTTATCCTCACAGAAACACCCAAATACATGCATATCTACGTCCAAAGATGTAGATTTAAGATGTAAGCCTAATCTGGCTTGTAGGCAGTGGTCAGTTTGACTTACAAAAGCAGTCCATCATTTGCGAGTTATGTTAGCAAGCTGGTATTGTCAGCAAAGTTTCACTACTTTTGAGCAGCTTTTGTATATTTCCTGCAACTTCAGAAACAAACAAGAGTTATATATATCACTGACACAGAGTCATTATTGTCTTCTAGTGTTAACAAGAAGGATTGTGGTCTTGGGAAAAACTGGAGCTGGAAAGAGCAGCTTCGCCAACACCATATTTGGAAAGACTGTGTTCGAGGTAAACCATTCACCCAAATCCGGAACAAGTGAATGTAAAGCAGAAACCACATCTGTCAATGGAGGAAGCATTATGTGGATCGACACTCCTGGGTTTTTTGACACAGGGAGGTCTGAGGAGGAGATGAAGACCGAGATAGTGAGGTGTATCACAGAATGCGCTCCTGGGCCTCATGCTTTTCTCATTGTGCTTAAAGTGGAGAAATTCACAGTGCAGGAGCAGGACGTCATAAAAAAACTGCGCCAATATTTCTCTGAAGAAGCTCTAAAATATGCCATAGTTCTCTTCACACATGGTGACCAGCTCTCTGAGGGAGAGACGATCAATGAGTTTGTCAGTCAAAGTGAAGATCTGCGTGATCTGGTGGAGAAGTGTGGGAGCCGGTGCCACGTCATTGATAATAAATACTGGAAGAACAACCAGCAGGATGAATACAGGAGCAACTGGGTCCAGGTGGCACAGCTGCTCAAGACAATAGATAAGATGACTGAGGCAAACAAAGGAGGCTGCTATACTAATGAGATGCTACAAGCAGTGGAGAGACAAATACAACAAGAGGAAGTGTCATCTACAAACATGTCACAAGAGGAGATCACGCATAAGGCTAAAACCAGTGTCTTTGGAAAGCAGTTGTTTAAAGCTGTATGTGTTACAACAGGAGCACTGTTGGGAGCTTTCCTTGGTGGAGCAATGAAATTAATGAACGAAGAAGGATCAACAGTAGCATTAGTAGTAGGTGTAGCAATAGGAACAGCAGCAGGAATGGCAGCAGGGGTAAATGCGACAGAGGGAGCAACAGCAGAGGCACCGACACCATCTGGTACAGTGTTTGTCACGTCTGCAGCGCAGACGGCTGAGGAACACCAGGAGTAAAAAGAGGTTTGGGACTAAATATACCATATTTCTGAGATTCACCAAAATAATCATATTCTGCTACAGCCAGCGTTCGAATTACGGGGGAGTCGGCTCCCCAAAAGAGACCTGAGCTTCCCCCATAGTGTCTGACTGTATCTTCTGTCAATAACGCGTGTAACATAATTGATCTGCATGGTGTTTATCATGTATCATGGCTCATGGGCTGCTTTTGTGTGTTGTTTTGTAAGTCTACGTGTGGATTTGGTGTCAGATCAGCAACTCTCAACGGCCGACTGTTTGTGCGCAGTGTGGACGTGGATGTTTTCTCAGTTACAAAATCAGTTATTATACCACAATAAATAAGCAAATTCTTCTTCTTGTTTTCGAGTGTCTTTTTTTCTTTAACCATTTTCACTCATCCCATCAGCCGAGTGGCCTCACGTTAATAAAAAGAGGGCCAAATGCATTTAGTTACTGGTGCTTTTACATTTCACTTCATTCGCCTGGCAGAATTTGGTCCAGCTGCACTTTGAACTGTAAAATGCGAGCCTCAGCAATGCTTGAGAGGTGGTGGGATCAACTGCTGCCATTGCCAACCAGGCCAGTGACGGGAACTGGATGAATGGGTGGATGGACTATCACACACAAATAATAAGTGTGATGGGGTTTTTTTAAAGCCTCATTTGGTCTTTAAACAAAATATCACATAACTTATATTTCATTCACTTTTTTTGCCACATACACTGTGGGTTTGTACAGATTCCCTGCTTTAAGTTACTATGGACACAAATCTGATTTCACATATAAGATTCAACAAGTGATACTGGGTCAGAAGGCAGTGTCATGCTCAACTTCCTGCTTGAGCTACCAGACCGGTATGAGTCAGTGTTTCATATCTTGAGAAATGAAACAAAGAGGGAGACAAAATGAATGAAAAAGAAAATTAAGACTGGGATATTCTGACTTCATCCTGTACATTTCAATTTTTAAACATGAAGAGGTTTTTGAATAAACTACATCATTTTTGAATGCACTATTGCATCAAAACTGAAATAAATCCTTTTTTTCCACAGTGTCACAAATGTGTGTTGATCATTCCATCAGCCTGCAGCCAGAAAACAAGTCAGGCAGGTAGTAAAAACAAAGCAAGAGGCGAGTCAGAGCAAGAGAACAAGAAAAAAGACTCACGGTAGAGACGTCTCGTGGATCCGAGTCAGTTTTTGTACAGATTTCTACTTTTGACAGCATGGACGGTAAGTTAAGCTTATTTTTTTTCAGCCGTTGTGTCAACAGTGAGCACCAAATACTGTTATTCAAATAACAAGTCTCATAATTCTGGTATTCTCAAAGCTCAAAATTCCAACTTTATTAAAACATATTTTAGTTTAAAAGGTTTCTTTTTTATTTTGATTGTTTAATATTATTTCACAATGGTAAAATATGCTCTGACAGATGTTGCTTTAAACCTTGTTAATCAAGATTTATCCAACCAGGATTTGTGGATCATTGTGTCTTCACCTTGTGACACCTGGCTTGTAATGTAGTATCACATTTAGTTAATTTTACTTAATTTTTCTTTTAAAGATTTCTAACTTAATGTCTACAATTATCATTTCTTAAGTTTCTATGACAGGTATGAAACTATCCATGCTGTGGCATACGGTAGTTATGATGGGCCCTAGTGCATGTTAGTACTAGTTATGAAGCACACACACTAGCCTGCATATATATATATATATATACTGTATGTATACAATATATATAATGTCAAATGATTTACTTAGGCTATTGTATTGGAATTAAAATAGGCAGATCATTTTGTTATAGATTGCTACTGACTATTTTTAGCTTTACTTTTTTAAATTTTGAGTTAACTGATCTGTTCAACACAATCATGCCATCAATTGGCTTGTTAGAGGCTGCCATTTTTCCCATGAAATATTTTAAAACAAAGCTGTGATTGCTAACTAATGTTTTTCTGTACCTTTCCCACTGTGTAATGATTCTTGTAGCACAATCAATGAATGAATTGGGAAAACACTTCCAGAACCAAGGGGCAAGTTAACAATTAAGAGACAAATGTACTGATTTACTGATACAGAGTCATTGTTCTCTTTCAGTGCCAAACACAAGGAGGATCGTCCTGCTGGGAAAAACTGGAGTTGGAAAGAGCAGCCTGGCTAGCACCATATTTGGAGAGGCCAAATTCAAAATAAACCATTTTAACGACTTCACAACGCATTGTTCTCAAGCCGAAACCAAATCAGTCAATGGAAGAAGCATCACTTTGATTGACACTCCTGGTTTCTTTGATGCAGAAAGGTCTGAGGAGGACATGAAGCCTGAGATAGGGAGGTGTATCACAGAGTGCGCTCCTGGGCCTCATGCTTTTCTCATTGTGCTTAAAGTGGAGAAATTTACAGAGCAGGAGCAGGCTGTAATCAACAAAATGTGTGAATATTTCTCCAAAGATGCTCTAAAATATGCTGTAGTTGTCTTCACTCATGGTGACCAGCTCCTGGAAGGAATGAAAATTGAGGAGTATGTCGATCAAAGCGAGGGTCTGAGTGATCTGGTGAAGAAGTGCGGAGGCCGGTGCCACATCGTCGATAATAAATACTGGAAGAACGACCAACAGGATGAATACAGGAGCAACAAGTTCCAGGTGGCAGAGCTGCTCGACACCATAGACAAGATAGTGATGGAAAACAATGGAGGCTACTTCACCGATGAACAGCTACAAGATGTGGAGAGAGAAATACAGAAAGAGGAAGAGCGCATTAGACAGTCAGCAGGAAACATGTCACAGGAAGAGATCAGAAAACAGGCTAAAAGCAACATCTTTAAGAAGCAGGAGGACAATGCACCTCGAACATGGATTAGAGGTTTGGTGGGTTTTGCAGTCATAGCGGGATTACTTGCAGCTGTCTCAGCTGTGTTGATCAATTCAAAATTTGCGAAGGTATTAAAGGAAGCACCACTACTTGAAGAAGAATTAACAACACCAGCACTGGCAGCAGTGAAAGAACAAATAGCGGAGACAGCTTTAAGTGCGTCTCCTCCAGCCAGTGAAATAGGAGAGGTAGTTGAGGGAGCAATCACACCAGTGAAGGCAATACAGAAGACATTTGAAGTTGTCTTGAACAAACTTTATGATTTGTATGAAAGAACATACAATCCTTGGAATCCCTTCGAATGAACATTGATGTAGCACAAGTCTCTAGAGAGGTTGACATTGACGTATAAATTGTTTCAATGCTTTACAGCTCATGAAGAATTATTGTAATAATCTTTATAAACGGGTAAGCTATAAAATGGAATAGTTTAAGGTTTCATTAATTTGTCCATTTAGGCTTCTTACCTTATGGATGTCCTTGAGAGCTATCCACTGTGATTACTCTTCTTAAATACAGAGTAAATAAAAAGTAAA
Source organism: Macquaria ambigua (assembly GCA_008360985.2). Classification (NCBI taxonomy): domain Eukaryota; kingdom Metazoa; phylum Chordata; class Actinopteri; order Centrarchiformes; family Percichthyidae; genus Macquaria; species Macquaria ambigua. The sequence continues at coordinate 157,106 of VMKM01001131.1, read as the reverse complement.
TGGAGTAGCAAACAATATTTAGAAACTTTATCCAAAATGGAAATACATATGTGTTTCTGACAGACTCAATTTGATTAATCTTAAATCTAAAAGTGATTGTTGGGTCATGGACCCTCCATGATGTTGTGGTGTTTTAAATGGGCGGGCCACCAATTTTACACATGCAGTTTAGTTTAACCATCTTGAGGAGCAATAAAAGTATAATAACAATTATTATGTTTTCTGTATAGCTCTGAAAGGAGCTTTCCAAAGTTTGAAAAAATAACCCTGATGACGATATCAGGGCTATTTTTTATGGCTTGGGATTGAGACTTCTGTAAAGCCTGCATTACAAACTGGAGATGTGGGCTTTTAAAGAAGTGGACATTTAGGAGGCAAGGAGGGATAGTCTTTGCTTTGATTTTGACCCCTATTTTTAATCTAGTGGGAGTACAATACTAAGTCACTGGTGTAGCCTTTAAAGGTGATGATTTTCTATTTTCTCTATGTATTTTTCGTTAATATGTGTTGTTTTGTCATAAATGTATTATGCCACAATAAAACTGCTGATTGGTCACATGTCTTTTCAGGTGTTTCTCTTTTCATAGAGTGGTTCACATATGCTGTTAAAGGATAAGGCTGACGATACTCATATATTTTCTTATTGTCAAAAAATTCCATTAAAAGACCAAAACCAACAATGAATCCCACATACACCTTCATGCTGCTGTAAATACCTACAAAACGGCTAAAAATAGTCCCCAACAAATGCACTATTTACTCCTGTTTGAGTAACGTTTAAAAACTACAGTCCCCAGCTGAAAATGAATGAGCCTTTTTAAAAATGTGTTTAAAGATCTACATTTTCAGTAGGAACAAATGTGCTTGGTGCTGACTGGTTCTGTGTTTAAGTGCCACGCATGGGGTAGGTAAGCTGGAAAGTAATGAGAGATGGTTTGTTGATGACTTGCCAGCTTTAACCTTTAAGGCTGCTCTTCTACCAAATCACGGAAGGAAAATTGTTAAGCCAAATAGGCTTTTTATCAGATAGCAAACTACTGTACACTTTAAACACTAAGGTCTTACTGTTTTCAGTCTGTTTCCCTGTACAGTTGACTCCCTGACATTAGGGTATGGATGCTGCCAATAAAAACAAATACAAAAATAATTTCAATTGTTCAGTCTCACCCAGAGACAAAACACTCCACCCTAAAAAGGTATGAAAAGGTGCAGCTGCCATCCTCCCTCTTTGACACGAAATATATAAATATCCATTTATTATGTAAGATATTCTTGAAGCTTTTAACAAGAAACCTAATGCTAAAGGAAATTGTGCTTTTTACTATACAGTATGAATGTAAAATGCACTCATAACACTGAGTTTTTCATCACATTTAGCGGTGGGGAAATGTGGAGCTTTGACAGCAGTGAATGTAGCCATGTTCGTGAGGGACCCACATCATCTCTGTTGAATCTGCATTTACTTGTTGCCAAGAGTTTTCTGTACACTGGGCACAATTTGTGTGATTACATCTCAGTCAAAGTCTGTCAGCTGACCTGCAGAGTCAGGGTGGAGTACCCAACTACCGGCTACTTCAGTTTAAGTCATGTTAGTCTGGTTATACAGCCTGCTAATACTCTCCAGCTGAATAAGACTGTTGCCATTAAGAAACTAAATTAAAATAACATTCTTTTCAACCTGTACCTTCCCAGCCACAGTCACCACCCCTATGAAAAGGTGCAGCCATCGCCTTCCTGACACATTCTTCTATCCAAATCCCAGACAGAATCTCACTTTCGCAAATTATTTTACTAAACCTGATGTAGTTTTTTATGTTTTATTCTTTCTGCCACAGTTTCTTTTCTATTTTACGTATTATTACTTGTTATTTATTTTGCCTGACTGTTTTATTACCTTGCCTTTTGTCATGTTATCTTTTTACAAAAAGCTGTTGTACAAATAGTGCAAATGGTCATTTAAATAAATGACGTATTAAAATGTTTGTTTTTACATGAGTCTGATGTAATGTGTAAAAATAAAACATGAATTAATTGCACTGAACATGAATTTGATTATATGTTATTTTCATATGTGTTATTTTTTACTTATGCTTTGACATATTTTGTATAATCAAGGCCCACACCATGAACTCAGGTGATACTCACTCCATTGTTTGCCTATGGCCAATCAACAAGTCAAACAGGTAGAAAATAAAAGTACAGTTGAACCACGGCAAGAGAACAGGAAGAAAAACATCCAGCAAGGACATCTGGCAGTGAGGGTGACAAAGTCAAGTGATTTCTCTTTTGACAACATGGACGGTGAGTTGAGCTTGCTTCATCGGTGTAGTGGCGGAGGAAGTATTCATATTTTTTATGTAGTGAAAGTAGAAACACCACACTGTGAAAATACTTCATTACAAGTAAGTCTTGCATTGAAAATGTAACTAAAGTAAAAGCATGTAAGTATTATTAGCAAAATGTAAAGTATCAAAAGTGAAAGAAAAATGGCCCCTTTTATTATTATTATTATTTAGTAGCTGGTTGAGGTGGAGCCACCTTTAATACTTTGTATATTGTTGGGTAGTTTAATCTTTAACAGTGCATCATATTTTCATCCTATAAGTTGTATAAACTATCTTGGTAAAGTAACTGGTAACTATATCTGTCAGATAGATGTAGTGGAGTAAAAAATATAAAGTAGAATGAAATGGAAATACTTAAGTGAAGTTCAAGTACCTCAAAATTGTACTGTAAGTACAGTACAAGTAAATGGACTTAGTTACATTTCACCATTGTATCGGTGTTAACACTGAGCAACATTCTGTACACGACTCTGCCGTCCTACTCTGTCTATCAAGGTTTTGTTTGAATAAGGACAGTGTCAAAATGATTAGCTGCTGGCTGAATTTCCCATATAATACATTACCTGACACAATGCTTTAATTACTGGGAGATATTTGGGCCAGGCTCTCAGTTAATGACAATTATAATTGTGTCCAGAATTCACTCACTGCTATGAAATAACTAACACAGGAATTGTAATCACTTTGACAATTCCTTTAACCTTTCATCTGGCGCCATCGTCAGGCCAAAATATTATTTGTTCAATACATTGGTTTATGAACAAATACTTGCAAAACTAATGATATTCCCATCAGCCTCAGCTGCATGATGGAAGATTTAAAATGCCTAAATAAAAACCAATCAAACAAACAAACAAACAAAAAAACAAGTGAAATATAATATGCATTTATATATGTATTTATATATAAAGACAAAAAGCTAAATAGTTGTCCTTTATCATATGTTTTTCATATCATTATAACATACTAAATGCATACATAAAAAGGAAATACATATAACTATGTGTATTGTATTTCACTTTATTTGTTTGATGTGTTTAAATTTGGGCATTTTAAATCTTCCATACTGTACTTTGTGTTTAGCGCTAATTAGCAATTGTTAGCATGCTAACACACTAAATTAAGATAATGACCATGATAAACATAACACCTGCTGAACATCAGCATGTTAGCATTGTCACCGTGAACATGTTAGCATGCTGATGGAAGCTTTTGACATTTCTCACTATTCTCTGAGTTTCCAGTGCAAATGAATAATCAAATAAGAAAATAATCAGCAGGTTAATCTGTAATAAAAAAAAATTAAATAAAGAAAAGTGTCTGTTGCAACCCTACGTAAAAAAAAAAAATGTTCAGAACCAAAAGGACAAGTTAACAGAACAAGTAAACTTTACTTACACAGAGTCATTGTTCTCTTCTAGTGCTGACTTCAAGGAGGATCATCCTACTGGGAAAAACTGGAGCTGGGAAAAGCAGTCTGGCTAACACCATTTTGGGAGAGAAATTGTTCAGACCAAACCATTCTCCCAACTCCGGAACAAGTGAATGTCAAGCAAAAACCAAATCAGTCAATGGAAGAAGCATCACTTTGATTGACACTCCTGGTTTCTTTGATGCAGAAAGGTCTGAGGAGGACATGAAGCCTGAGATAGTGAGGTGTATCACAGAGTGCGCTCCTGGGCCTCATGCTTTTCTCATTGTGCTTAAAGTGGAGAAATTTACAGAGCAGGAGCAGGCTGTAATCAACAAAATATGCCAATATTTCTCTGAAGATGCTCTAAAATATGCTGTAATTGTCTTCACTCATGGTGACCAGCTCCTGGAAGGAGTGAAAATTGAGGAGTTTGTCAGTCAGAATAAGAATCTGAGTGATCTGGTGAAGAAGTGCGGCGGCCGGTGCCACGTCGTCGATAACAAATACTGGAAGAACAACGACGAGGACAGCTACAGACGTAACCAGTACCACGTGGCAGAGATACTCAACACACTAGACAAGATGGCCAAGGCAAACAAAGGAAGCTACTACACCAATGAGATGCTACAAGAAGTGAGAAGAGAAATACAGAGAGAGGAAGAGCGCGTTAGACAGTCATCAGGAAATATGTCACCGGAACAGATTAGAAATAAGGCTAAAATGAGTGTTTTTGAGAGGTTATTGATCAGATCAGCAGGTATTGCGACAGGTGCATTATTAGGAGCTTTGCTCGGTGTGGCAGAGATGGTCAAATCAAACGTTAGAAATTTTCAGGACCTTTCGGCGCTAGTATCACCAACAAGTGGAAGTGTGTTAACAGTTGCCGCTCAAAGTGGCGCAAAGGGCAGTCTGACAGGATATATTGCAGCTGAAGGAGCAGAAACTCCAGTGGAGGCCATGCAGAAGGCAGCAAAGGCTGTCTGGAACCAATCGAAGATTGCAGCAGATCAAATCAACAAATAGAATAAATACACTGGCAGCATTGCAGAGCATCATGTTAAAACTAGGGAACACTTGATGTATGGATGGGTGAGACATTTTAATCATTAGTTGGAAACCTTGACTTAGCGATCAAGCTGTAGTTACAAAGTTATTTTGCATAATTCCTAAGGAAGAACAAAATGTAATTCTATTAGGGAGGTTAAAGACAATGAGGATATCCTAAAACTTATCATTATCTATATCTATTTGTTTTACTATTTCCATAACTTTGAGATGCTTAATAATGTTTTGTTTTTTTCATTAGTTGATTCTTGATTCAAGAGTGATTCAACAAGTAAAGTGTAAAGTGTTGGGTGTTGATACTATTTTTTCAGTCTCTCTTTTGTTGTGCCAGCTACAATTCACAGACGACGAATGATTGAAAGACTTTATTAACTTTTTAATAATTCCTTAAGTTAATCAAAATCATTTCTATCTGGGAAAGGTGAAGGACATGTATTATGATATTGTGATGACTTCTGCATTTTTGAAAGATTTAACTCTTTATTTTTCCTTTTCCATGACTTTGAGATGCTGAAAGTTGCTTTTCAGTTTTTTTCCCATTAATTGAGTTATTGTTTGTGTTATATAACAATTAAACACTTGTGTGCTTATGTGTTCTCCAGTCTCTGTTTTGTTGTGCCACTTCAGTTAATGTCATGTTAGTCTAGCTGCTTTTACAGCCTGTTTATTCTCTCCAGCTGAATACGACTGTTGCCATTCATAAACTAAATTCAAATAACATTATTTTCAACCTGTACCTTCCCAGCCACAGTCACAGCTAAAACTAGGTAGCATTAAAACTACAGCCATAAACTGGCAAATGAGTGTTAGGCACACCAGTTTAATAGTCTAATATAAAACTAATGCAGTCTAATATAACAGCCCTGCAATAAATCATAACTTCAAAAAGGTTTAAATTCCGTTTTTTAGCTAAAACTAACCATAATCTAGACATAAACCAGCAACTGAGTGTAGTTTGTCAAGGCACTTTGTACGTTGTTTACCTTGACCATGTTGGAGGTGTGCTGCTCTTGAAAGCCCCGCCTCAGTAGGAAGAAGCCCCCTCCCCATTTCCCCAACTCTCTTAAGAGAAAGCGAAATTTATGCGCTCTTCTCATCGTGTGTGAAACTCATCAAAATGGCTGAGCAGCAGCCGGAGCAGCAGGAGCAGCAACGTGGCGTGGAGTTGGACCAGAATCAGTTCTGCTGTTCAGTATGTCTGGACCTGCTAAAAGAGCCGGTCACCATCCCCTGTGGACACAGTTACTGCAGAAGCTGTATTGAGGGTTGCTGGGACCAGAAAGAGGAGAAGGGAGAGTACAGCTGCCCTCAGTGCAGGGAGACCTTCAACCCCAGGCCTGTACTGAGGAGGAACAACATGCTGGCTGAGGTGACGGCGGGAAATATTGCTGCTTTATTGTGCTCCATTAAAAGCTAAATATGTGTAGAGTTTAACTATTTTTGACTACAGTTGTCAAGATACAGTAGTTTACAATATGTTTAGAGTGGCATTGGCAATATAAGTGAAATTCATAATTCGATCATGTGGCCATAAGTACTTCAGCACCATTTTGGTTCAGAACACCTGAAATGTGTAGAAGCCAAATTATCTTTTTTTGTTGTTGCCATGCCCATTACTATATAAACAGAATTCCTATTTGAAATTATTTGTAGACATTTTTTAAACCAGCCTACCTACACATTTTCTTCAATCTTTATCACATCTTGTATTTTTGTGCTTGTTTTTGACATGCCATATAATGTTTTCCTGTAATTGGTGGCCGAATTCTTGAATATTTATGTTGTTACTACAACCGAATTCTCAGTGGTCCTGCAAAATATGAGGGTACTCCACCTGTACGTCTGACTACAGTAACATGATAAATGGCTAAGTGATCGTGAGTCTGACTCACTTTTGACTATTTGCACAAATATCCTTGTGCAAAGCCCTTATATCCCCATGGATCTCTTCAGAAACCATGGCTACCATCAGCCAATCACAATCATTGCCTATAAATATGCACAATTCTTTTTAAATTGAGAAAACTAATATTTTCTATGATAAGAATAACCAATTTAGAGGATTGTGAAGCCTTGGTAGACGTTCTACTTTTGTCCTGTGTGTCATGTAGTCTACAGTATTTCTCACCACCTTCCTTTTGTATCATCCCTAGGTTGTGGAGATGTTAAAGAGGACAAGCACCCAGCAGGCTTCCCCTCCTGCTGCTGTGGACTGTGCCGGCCCGGCAGATGTCGCCTGTGATTTCTGCTGTGGGACCAGACGAAACAAAGCCACGATCTCTTGCCTTACGTGTTTGGCATCCTACTGTCCAGCTCACCTCGAACTTCATTACAGGGTCCCTGTGTTGAAGATGCACCAGCTGGTCTCAGCTACAATCCCACTGCAGGAAAAGATGTGTACGAAGCACAGCAAGCTGATGGAGGTCTACTGTCGGACAGACAAGAAGTGTGTCTGCTATCTGTGCGTTATAGATAAGCATAAGAGTCACTGTACGGTGTCAGCTGCAGCAGAGAGGGCTGAGGAACAGGTAGAAGCAAAAACACAGCAGAACTAGTGAACATGAAACTGTAGTATAATGACAATAATAGAAAACATAATAATTGTATTAATAAAACCTTTCACAATGACGCATTTGCTGTCGCACCAGCAATTTCTTTCAGGAACAGCTGATTGCAAGTCAAAAGAAAGTCCAGGAGAGGTTCCAGGAGAGAGAAGAGGAGCTGGAAGACCTGGTCCAAGCTCTGAAGGATTTCAAGGTGTGAAAATGAGTCTGTACTGACCTCTATAGAAGAAGTTTTGTCTGGGCTTTTTATATCTGGCAAGGTGAACTCTTAATGTGGTTTGATCAGTTTTGCTGTTGTGTTTAGAAACATTACTGCCATAGCATCAGAAAGGTTTAATAACTTGAGGCAGAGTATTATTTACTTGACAGCAGGCTCTAATAATATGTTGTCAGTCTTGATACTGGGGCTACTGGTATATGGATTGGGCCTTTAATTTCCTGAAATCATTACTCTAATAACCACTACAGATGCATGCGTTTACTTGTTGATTCAGTTTGTTGTGACAATGGATGTATTCAAAAACCACAATGTGTCAAAAACTTTGCCACAGAGAATGTATTTTTTTTTTAAAATCTTTATTTTTATTTCTCTTTTGTATGAACAGAGTTGTAGCCAGACTGCAGTGGAGACCAGCGATAATATCTTTGATGAGCTGATCTCGTCCATAAAGAAAAAGCGCATTTTAGTGAAGCAGATGATCGAAGCCCGGGAGAAGACTGCAGTCGCTCAGACTGAAGAGCTGCAGCTGCAGCTGGAGGAGGAGATCACCAAGCTGAGGAGGAGAGACGCCGATCTGGAGCAGCTTTCTCATATGGACGACCACATCCATTTCATTCAGGTACCAGACACTTTTTGGTGTGTTTTCTTTTAATTTCTTTTTAAATATGTCAATCACTTTGTATAATTTGTTATGTCACTTCCACATGACTGAATAATCAGTGCTGTACAGCCAAAGAACTCACCATCTGTAAGTGTAGAAGCTTAAGACATGTAAAACTCAGCTCAGTTAATTTTCCTTAAGGACAAAGCACAGCAGAGTGCATTGCCCAAAGGTGACATCTGCTGTCCAAATTTGACAGTGCAACACATGATGACCATATTGGAATATCATCTAAAAGTTAACTGGTGCTCTGTTATTCTTTGGAGACAAAGTGCAAATTGCATTGTCACATAGTTTTTTAATGGAATTGACATCAACTACACTACACTGTATGTGTTTTTACATGCAGTAAATATTATACTCGTAACTATTTTTTTCTGCTTTGTTGATTTTTCTTCTGGTTTTGGACTTGTTGAATTCCCTCCAGACTTTCCAGTCCCTCTCCACCTCCTCTGAATCTCCAGACTTGCCTCCCGATCCGGTTGTTCGTCCCCAGCATTCGTTCAAAACTGTGACTGACTGCGTGTCCAAGCTGAGGGATGACATAGAGAGCCTCCTGCAGGACACATGGCCCAGGATCTCTGCCACAGGTAGCTGATAGAAATATAGTTCATACAGTTATATAGTGGTATTCAGGTCCAGTGGTATTTAGGAATTTTCTTTCTTTTTTATTAGTGTCTACTATATATGTTGTGCTGCCACCTGTGCCAGAGACCAGAGAAAGAGTTTTTACTCTGTGAGTATAACATTTAATTCTATGCAGTCCCACAATATACCAGTGCATTAATAATGAACTGAATCGTAAAAGGTTGATGTTAATAATTTTTCCCTGCTTTGTTCATTCGTCAGATTGCTGTCCTCTAACACTGGATGTGAACTCAGCCAACACATATATGTCCCTTTCAGAAGAATACCGGCGGGTGACGAGTGGATACTGTGAGAACAAATATTCTGCTCACTCAGACAGGTTTATAAAGGCCAGACAGGTGTTGTGCAGAGAGGGTTTGTCAGAGCGATGCTACTGGGAGGTCATTTTGAGTAATCATACTGGGTCTGTGGCAGTGTCATACAAAGACATCAGCAGAACATATGACTCAGAGTTTGGAAAGAATAACAAGTCGTGGAGTTTAGAGTGCTCCAAAAATAGTTACTCTTTCCAACACAACGGAGAAAGCACGACAGTGTCAGGCCCTCAATCCTCCAGGATCGGAGTGTACCTGGATTATAAATCAAGTACTCTGTCATTTTATAGCATCTCTTACACGATGACTCCACAGAGAACACACCGCCTTCACTCAGCCAGTATTCAGGATCTTATGCAGAACTGATCAAGTTATGGTGATGAAATGTACATTGGGGTGGTTAATGTGTGCCACTGTTGATCAGGCTGTAATTGGCCCTCCAATATAACTGGATATCATATGATAGGTGAGAGGATGTGATTTTACAAGAGTGGAAAAATTGCCTTGCCCTAATGTTAAGGTCCTGCTAAGTAACTTAAAAATTTCTTTTTTCAGCGCAACTTTTTGTGCTAAAACAAAATATTCCAGCTACTAATTTGATTTGTGAAAATTTAATGTTAAATACAACTTCAAAATATTGCGTTTTTGCAACTGCAAACTAGCACGTTCAGACCAGCGTCTAATTTAAAACAGGACCTTTGAAAATGTGGCCCTCAATGGTTATGGCCAATTGCTTTCACTTGTTCCATTTATATTGCCAACTTTTTGGAATACTTATTTGCATAAAATGGCTGCTCAGAAATGGTGACACTTACTGTCAGGAAACAGTTTGTCGTCTGTTACTTCAGACCATATTAGCCTTGCCACAGTTCTATTTATGAGTGTATTCAGAGTCCACTATGTTACGTCTTTTTTCAGACTACGACTGTTTAGCTATGAAAAGTGGACATCTGATACATGTTTATTTTCAGTTATTTACATTAGCCACCATGTATATGCAGAAGAGTATCTTCTGCACCATTTTGATTATTTTCAGAAGAACGATATTCATAAATAAATACGTACTCAGCCCATTGTTTCTGATTGTAATTTGTCTCTTGGCAGAACATCTCAAGGCAGATGAGTCTAAACAGTCTTAAGTGTACAATGGTAAATAATGGTGAAACTTGCTGTGTCTGAAATCATGAAATAATTCACAGTTCTATATAGGGAACTACAGTGTCTCAGATGGCTAAAAAACAATAATTTCAGACACTACTCTGGTCAGCCCTTACTATTATTGATGCTATGTTGTATTGTGAGATGATTTGAGTCCATTAAATATAGGCTATAAGAATTCATACTAGACATTCAGACAACAGTACAAACTGGAAGACAGACACAACTGGAGTGAGTGGGTTTTGGACACAGCCAGTGTCTTTGCCCTCTTCACAGAGAGGTCAGGGGTCACAGTCCGCTACAGCCCAGCACTCCTGCAGCTATTAGAGATGTACTCTGTTGCACTGATGCTGCATGGTGAAGAACTGTGTCTGAGACGGTAGCATGGAGGGTGGATGCTTGCCAAAACAGGAGCGTGAAATCGGCTCTTCCTTTCAGGTTACTCACCCTCCCTGCGTTGAGATACACTCAGTTGCCTGTTTACACTTACTTGCTAAAATTAATGCAGTGTAATACAACAGTCCTGTAATAAATCCTACCTTCATGAACAGGTGTTGATTCATGGTCAGTTTGGAAGCTGTAGTTGTGTGATACTATAAGTGTTTCTATTATTTACTCAGACCTCACTGCTGTAAATGGGGTGGACAAAACATTAGAAAATATTTCAGATTTAAGATGACCTAAAGATTGTGTTTGAACACACACTGGACACTAGAGGGCACCTGTATCCTACATTCCCACTTGTTTGGATAAACAAGATGTGGGTTACTGCCCAGGTGCAAGGACATACCTAAAGTACAAGTCACAACTCAAACAGCCAGGTGTAGTTTCATAAAGATTTGTATTGACACACAAGGACATTTTTAAAATAGTACATTTACTTCAATGTAAAAGAGATATGACATGGACTGAAATATTTGCTCTTTTTGCACTATTTTGACAAATTATTCCTTTAAGAAGATTTTTTTTATTATGACTTGATTAGATTGTTTTTTTTAAGGAAAGATTTCACTACAGTTAATAATACCTCATAAAACATCTGGACAATGCTCCATATTTGTAATTTTCATCACCTAAGTCTCTTGTTTGTCCCAGATGGATATTGGGGACAAAAGGAGGTAAACATCTTGAAAACACAGATTTAGTTATTTGCTATGTTTTGTGTCATGCGTGTAAAGAATGTGCAATCCTCTGCAGGGCTGTGGCAGTATTATTAGTAATAGTATTAGGTACATAGTATTGTTTTGGTTAGTGGTTGTTGAATGTACTGTCACTTAAGAGTTTAAAGGTTGCTGATAAAAAGAGAGCGGCATTTTAGAGACAATAGTTCTTAAAACTAAAAATAAGATAGAAGCGAAATGTTATACTGGCAAGACCTTAATATCGTGGTGAGTAGAGAAGGTAAGAGGCAAGAATATCATGCTATGAATAACACATCCTCTGTCAATGAGCTCAGTGTTTTTTATAGCAGGTTTGGCATTACAGATCATAGCTCTGAATGTGATATATATATATATATATATATATATATAAAAGCTACGTTGCTTTTAGACCTGTGGCACTTTTGTCTTGTAAATTGGTGGAGGAAGTCTTAGTAAATTGCTGTAAACTACATCTATTTCCACTAAACTCAATCCACTTCAGTTTGTCCACAGAGGATGCTGCCTTTACCATGTTTGATAGTACCTACAGCACCCCATATGTTAGAGTTTTGATTTCATATTTTAGTTAAACGTTTAATATTATGACACCCCATATGTTATTGCAGAGACTTTGGTATTAAACTATGAAAAGAGATTTACTGCCCAACAGGTCGCAGCAGGTCTACACAAATGGGTGTGTTTTTTTTTCCTTTCTTTAGTTTCTGTATATACCAAATGGATATTATGCATGATAGAAACTATGTTTTAGATAAATACGCAAGTGCCTTTTGTATAAGGCTGATGTGACTGGAGAGGTGGCATACCTGAACCATGTGACGTCTCTCTGGGCTAGGTGTCAGCAAAGCGCATTAAAGGTCAACTCTAGTAAAACAAAAGAGCTGATCAGCTGCTCTGTAACAGGACTTTGCCACTCAACCAGTTATAATAAATGAGTCAGCCAGCTGAAACTTGAGATAACTTCAGGTACCTAGGAATAGTCTCGTCCCTGTATAGGATAACATATTGTACATTTATGTCTGTGAATTACTTTTTTGTTCATGCACAGCACATAAAAACATAAATATTTCTTTATTTGGTGTAATAACAGTGCTTTATGGTGATTTCCATATTTTGTCACCTTGTTGATGTGTATGTCCAGTTTGTGGCAAAGGGAAGGTTTGCTGCTTCAATACTTGTCTACATATTGTGTTTTAATAAGGTCAAAATAACAGAAAAACAACTATTTAAAGGAAAGAAGTTGGTTAGTTTTGCAAATAACGTATTATTTATTTTTACACATAGGCATACAGCAGTGAGGAACAATGAGGAAGTAACGCCAATGTCAACAAAACACAGGGGTTCGGATGTTTTTTTGTTTCTTAAATTGTGTGTGGGCTACTATCTCTTATTACTTGGAGTAATCATACTGTGAGTGTATGTTTTAATGGTTGCTGCAAGGCTATAAGACTTTTAGAGTAATGCAGTTGTTGTCTCTTTTACTTTATGGTTAACAGCAACGAAATGCTTCATGGCACCTCCCTGTTGTAGGCTACAGTCGCCATAGTGATATTGGGCTTTGCTTTATCAGCACTAGGGGCGCAGCTCGTCTAACAGGATCAGACGACAGCTGTAAAAATACTGCGCTCTTCAGACTGGACGCTGCAGATACCTCCCTGGCTTTATTCCTCTCTTCATAAGAGCTAAACGATGAATGATACCTTCCAATATCCCGTTTTCTTCGAGTGTCGCAGCCTGCTCGGGGAGCAGATTAAGAAAATAGAAAAGTATTTCCGTATTCGCCGCAGATCAGGCGGAGGAGACTGCGGACCCCTGAGGCGTGTGGATGATGGAGTCTACAGCGTTGCTTTCAAATATCAGAAAAGTAGGTCATACTCAACAACTCAGGTTTTTAATTGAATGTGATGTGAACCATCTTGTAATGTTGGTTAAAGACGTACCCTATGTTTGAACTATTATAGACGTATAATAGGCTACATTTTCATTTCGTTCGCCTATTCAGGGTTTCCAAAATCTCTCCTGGAGTTGTCCTGCATGTTTTAGATCTCTCCCTGCTCCAACACAACTGATTCAAATGATCAACTCGTTACGAACTCTTGAAGCTGCTTGATAACAAGCTGATCATTTAAATCAGCTGTGTTGGAGCAGGGAGAAGTGATCTATAACATGCAAGACAAGGGGTAGGCCTACTCCAGGGGAGGTTTGGGAAACCCAGAACAAACTGGTATTAACTGTCGATGTGTACTTGGCTATTTTATTAAAACGTTGAACGGTCAATGATCCCACTGATTCACCAGCAATTTTGGCAGATTAGATCCGAAATAGCGAAATCCATAAGTTTCACTTTCCTGGGAAAGCGAAACTTTAATCAATGCTGCCAGAGGTCATGTTTTCAAGCCGCCGAATTTCTTGAATAGGCAATTAGAGTGAGGAGTATAAAAATAGACATATGACCTACAGATACCAAAGGAATATAGCAATAATAATCCACAGCAAAAGACCAGTTTTCAGTCACTGCACCAGCTGACTGAATATTTGGAGAAGTAAAATCAGCTGTTGTGAGTAGTGGTAGAATTACTCTTATCTTTTAGGCTAATATCCTACTGCTCTCTCTGTTACAAGTAAAACTCTGTTACATTCAAGATTTCACTTAAGTAAAAGTGCAAAAGCATTAACAGCAAAATGAACTTAAAGTATTAAAGTAAAAGTAGGCTACTTGTTTGGCAGAATTGCCTGAAATGTATAAAGTAGCATTAAATAAAGTAAAAGTACCTCAAAATTGTGCTTACAGTACTGTACAGTACTTGAGTAAATGTTCTTAGTTACTTTCCACCACTGGCTGTTGTCCAGCTTGTATTATGTATTATGGTGCACACTGTGAGAGAGTGCTGCCCTTCCTTATTTTCTAACAAGAAGTGACAGAAAAAGAACCTTATCCAATAAAAACCCTGTGGTTTATGTCAAAAGAGCAGCAATTCCCTTATTTAAAACTCACAGTAATTAATGGCACTTTCTCTGCATTAGATCAGCAGGCCGTCCTGCAGAGATCTGAGCACGTTGTGGAGCTTACAGATGGTCCTCTGGTGTTGACTGTCCGAGGCAGCCTGGAACCTCACACCTCCTCTCCCACCACCACCACCTCCACTCCAAGCCAGGGTCATACAGCTCCAGTACAGGTTAGCACAACATTTCTGTCATTCAGTCAAGGCTGTGTATTCAAAAAATAGATTTACATTTCCTCATTTCATGCAGTTATATACCACCATTGAGGCTGTATACTGCAGCATAAACACTGTACATTAATGTATATTATCATAATATGATCGTAAGGGCTTTGTTCTAACAATTCAACTGTTCCTATGCATTCTGGGAAGAAACTGAGACCATTGAACTGTTATTATTTGGATATCTCTTTCCAACACAGAGCTCACAGTCCAATCCTGCCTCAACTCCTCCACCAAGTGGTGAAGACTATGAACTACGGCCTGATGCTTACCTCCTTCGTTACCTAAAGGAATGTCCCAAGGCTGGGAAAGAACTGGAGATAGAACTCGCCTCAGTGGCCTGCTCTGCCCAGCTTTACCCAGACGAGGGGAGGGTTTTAGTTAGTCACTTAGCTCAACCTGGTGCTGTAGATGAAGTTAGAGACTGGAAAGCTGAGGTAGACAAAGTTTTTGATGGCTACCTGTGCCACTATGAGGTGGACCCTCACAAAGTTAAAGCTTTGCTTCAGTCCTGCAGCTCTCGTCAGACCACAGATGAGGTGAAGGTGTACAGTGAGGTCGGTATGGCTGTTGTGGTTGGGGAAAGTGCTCAGGTGAATGCCAGGTTGATGGATGTAGAGGACAGGTCAGGTTTAAGTGAGAAGCAAACCAGCATTTTTCGACTGGGCGAGGCCAAGCTTCGTCTCCTCTGGAAAGAGATTGAGCACAGTTTGGGACAAGATTTTTCAGGAGTGAAGGTGACACAGGGAGATGCAGGTCAGTTAGTTTTGGAAGGTTCTGTGGAGGAAATTTATAAGGCTGGAGAATGGATCTCTGATGAGGAGAATTTGGTGTTAGAAAGGACAGTTTCTGACATGAGCCCACATTTTTTGGCCTTTCTAAGGAAGGCATACGGAGGTCCAGGGGTGCTAGGTGACTTTTTAGGGGTTGGTGACAAGGTGGAAGTAGAGTTACGAGACAAAGAGCTACGTTTCTTCACCCTCTCTCCTTATAAACTGGATGACGCAGAAAAAAAACTACAAGAAAAATTCAAGGAAGTCAAGATTGATGTTCCTAACTGCTCCGCTGTGCCATCTGAGCTTAGGGAAAAGCTCAAGTCCAAGACAAATGAGATGAACCAAGGGCAACATAGGGCTCAGGTCGTGTTTTGCTCAGACAGCACGGTGTGCTTACTGGGCCACACGAAAGAGGTTGAAGAGCTGAGTGAAGCTGTCACACAGTTTATTTTGGACCAGTCTAGTGTACAAAGCACAGTCAATCTGGCTTTGAGTTTGAGTGAAGTTAACACAATAGTTGCTAGCTACAGCCTTTGTGATGGGCTCCAGGTGCTGGTGTGCCAGGGTGACATCACCAAACAGGATGCTGATGCCCTGGTGAACGCTGCCAATGAAGATCTGGACCACTGTGGAGGTGTTGCTGCTGCACTGAGTAAAGCAGGTGGTCCTGAAGTACAGAGTGAGAGCTATGCCTTAGTAAAGTGTAATGGGAAAATTCCTATAGGTGAAGTGGTAGTGACCACAGGGGGGAACTTAAACTGCAAGAAACTGCTGCATGCTGTTGGGCCTGTAGGTGGAGAAGCAGGCGGCAGAGAGAGGATCTTACTGGAAAAAGCTGTCCATTTGGCTCTGAATCTATCAGAAATCATGGAGTTCAAGTCCATAGCCATGCCCTGTATCAGCTCAGGCGTGTTTGGTGTTCCTGTCGCTGTGTGCTCTGAGGCTATTGTAACTGCTGTTAAAGAGTTTGGCAGTCAGGGAGGGCGAAGTCTGAGCAGAATCATCCTGATTGATAACAGAGGAGAGGTGGTGAGGGCCATGCAGGAAGCATGTGACCGGATTCTCCTAGGGATCACTGTAGGAAACATTACAAGTGATTTGGGGTTCCAGATGGATGCTGCTGCCCAAGACACAGCAAGAGGAGCCACTGCTGGAGCTCCTGAAGATGGTGTCCGTGTAGAGATCATTCAGGGAACCATCGAGACCCAGCAGGTGAGAAACCTCTCTAAGAACATTTATCAAACCTGTTAAAAATAGAGATTTTCATATTGTCATCTTAACAGATGTTCCTGTTAACAATGGCACCCACTTGAGAGAGATGTGGGTGTGACAATTAAGTCTATAAGAAGGTTTTTTTAAGGGTGGGACTTTTAGCTCTTCCTGTGGGTGTCAGCTAATTTATAGTGACACCCACAGGAATGTGAAGGAATGAGAAATCTAGACAATTTATATAAAATAGAAGTTGAAAAAAAGTGTGGAATGTTCAACCCCCACCACATCTCCCGCTAATCCTCCTAGGTGGATGTCCTGGTATCGCCCATGCTTGGCGACGATCCTCTCTCTACCCGTGTTGGAAACACTTTGTCCACAATGGTTGGCTCCCAGCTGACTGCAAGGTTTAGAAAGGAAGCAGGAGAAGAAATGATGCCTGGGGACACAGTCCTGGTGGAGGGCTTGCCTGTACTTCCGTCTAATGCAGTATTCTTCCTCAACCTCATTCCCTGGGATGATGACCCGGATGGAACTGCAGTCGAGGTGAAATAGTGGAGGAGTGTTTTCAGTTGTGTCTTAACTTCTTGTGTCTGTGAGAATACTTTGTCTGAAGCCGTTTCCCAGTTCTCTACACCATAATACAGTATTCCCTATGTCTTAAAAATAATTGAATTCTGACCTTTTCCAGGTTCTGAAAGTGGGCATCAACACAATCCTAACTTCCTGTGAGACTAGAAGGTTTGGATCTGTTGCTCTTCCTGTACTCGGGGCTGGGATTGCCCTGCGTTTTCCTGACAGTGTGGTAGCCAGGGTTCTACTGGAGGAAGTTTATAAGTTTGAACAGAACCGAGCCAGCAGAACACCATTCGTGGTCCACATTGTCATCCACCCCAATGACGAAGAGACTAGTGAGGTAATGGAAAATGCATTGTGCGCAGATCAAAAATTTTTAGAGGTCCAAATATCTTGGCTAATGCTAATGAGCCTGATTAATTTAGTGTGTCTTGATACCAGCACTCAAAAATAACACTATTTTATAAATGCCACATCTGTTTATACAAAATGATTACTGGCTTAATTTATTTTGTATTTTATATGTAAAACCGTTGAGCAATAAACATCAGCTAGCATTTTTTCTGCACTAGATAAGTTTATACTGGAATTGGTATTAAACCATATACTTCCTTGTCTCTGCAGGTCTTCAAGTCTGTCCAAGAAGTCTTACAACACAAAAGATTCACAAAAGATGTTCAGCAACCAGACCAAGGTGGGTATAGATAATGACAGCAAGATGGTATTTCATTTGGCTATATTACAGTAAAGTGTAAATTGTCATCCAGCATCAAAAAAGTATTTGTTGCTTGGGTGAATAACAGAAGCTTTCTTTACTGGAACAATTCAGGTAATGTATTCTGTGACAGCTGTAATGACTCACCATGTAATAGATACAACTTTTTTTTTAGTTTATTGTTTCTTTTATTTTCAACCAAATTAGCCATTGACATAGTCATAGGCAGACTCAAACTATACGCCATGTACTGGTTACTATTTTCCCAAAAGCAGGACAAAACTACTCTTAAAAGCTAATAGCTAAAGAAAGCAAACAAGCTTAACAGAGTCATTGTTCTCTTCTAGGGTCTACAAAGAGGATCGTCCTGCTGGGAAAAACTGGCTCTGGGAAAAGCAACCTAGCTAACACCATATCTGGAGAGAAGCTGTTCACCACAAACCATTCTCCCAACTCCGGAACAAGAAAATGTCAAGCAGAAACCAAATCAGTCAATGGAAGAAGCATCACTTTGATTGACACTCCTGGTTTCTTTGATGCAGAAAGGTCTGAGGAGGACATGAAGCCTGAGATAGTGAGCTGTATCACAGAGTGCGCTCCTGGGCCTCATGCTTTTCTCATTGTGCTTAAAGTGGAGAAATTCACAGAGCACGAGCAGGCTGTCATTACTAAAATATGCCAGTATTTCTCTGAAGATGCTCTAAAATATGCTGTAATTGTCTTCACTCACGGTAACCAGCTCCCTAAAGGGAAGACAATTGAGGAGTTTGTCAGTGAGAATAAGAATCTGAGTGATCTGGTGAAGAAGTGCGGCGGCCGGTGCCACGTCATTGATAATAAATACTGGAAGAACAAACTGCAGAACAACTACAGGAGCAACCAGTTCCAGGTGGAGGACCTGCTCAACACAATAGACAAGATGGTGATGGAAAACAATGGAGGCTACTACATCAATCAGATGTTCCAAACAGTTGAGAAAGAAATACAGAAAGAGGAAGAGCACATTAGAAAGTCATCAGGAAACATGCCAGTGGAAGAGATCAGAAAACAGGCTAAAACCATAGTGTCTGAAAGGTTTCTGATCCAGCTGGCAGGTACCGCAACAGGAGCACTGTTAGGAGCTTTTTTTGGTGTGGCAGCGATGGTTGGGTTAGTTATCACAGCTCTGCATAACTGTAAAGCATTAATGCCATTTATGAAAAGGATTCCAGCAGTAGGAGGAGCAGCTGCAGCAGCAGCAGGAGGAGTAGAAGTAGCAGGACTGACAGCTGCCGGAGTGGTGTTAGGTGTGTCTACAGCAGGCTTGGCTGCAACAGGAGGAGTAATAGGTGGTATGATTGGACACAATGCAGCTGAGGGAGCAGAAACACCACACGAGGCAGCAGACAGGGCGTTTAAAGCGGTCATGAACAAAGGAAAAGCTACATTAAAGCTGCAATAAATGGCAGCTTGGCGAACGTTTATTCAACATTCTCTCTCCTTTTAGCTCTGTTTTTGTCTCCATTTTTGTGCTAATTCTTTGTGGATGTGACACTATGAGCGTAGATCACACATAGTCTGTTTGATCCATTGTAAATACAGAAAGAAAAAAAAAAGATTATTTAGTGCACCTTTAATTAAAGGGAAGAATATTTGGGGCAGTGACTTGAAAAAGGTGGAGGGAAATGTTCATTCTGAAAAGTCAAATCTCTGTTATATTATTCTCATTTGTAAATTACTTGTAAATTATCATTCTAATCTAAGAACACTGGGCTCATGTCATCTTTATATATTGTTAATGTATAAAATAAATGTATATATAAATTAAAGCAATTAAGATGTTTAATTATCTGAGGGGTTGTTTGAATGTGGATGTGAATGTGGTTCTAAATCTGTTTTTCAACAATAAAAGCATTGATTGCTCATACGTTTTCTCATTTGTCCATTTTGTTTTATTATGGGGCTGTATGTCTGACTAGTTTACCTCTACTATGGGATTTATATTCTTACACTGCACCTGCAAGCTCTGATCAACAGGGGGCTCCCTAAAGCAAGAAAAATGCTTTGTTTAATCAGATGACACTTGAACATATTCTGTCACATCCTGTGAAGAGGAGGTGCATCAAGCGCAGTAGCAATGCTAGCATTTATGAAACCTTATATTGAGATTTAACATGCACTGGATGCAGTTATGGGTTTTAAAATGTAAGACCTTTTCTGGTTCCACAGGGAGGTCAGAGGTCAAGTTACAGCGCTCATATAGATAGTAGCTGTGTCTCTGTTAAAGCTGCATCTGAAAACAAGTATGTTTGTTAGGTATTTGGTGACCTAGAACATTCAGCCGTGGATATATACTGTACCTGAATTTAATTTAGCAGTTCTTAGCTACTCTTTTACAGTTCAAGTTCAAGTTCAAGGATCAAAATTGGTGCAGCCCTAGTTTGTCCTGCATGTTGGTTCCTAAACCTTTGTTACTAGTTTTTGTATTTTCCTACATGTCCCCTTAACAACTGTCAGACTCAGGCCTAAATAGTATCCAACCTCACAGACTTAAAGACTTTAACAAGCTTCCCGAAAAGGTCTGCAGTACATGTGGGCTCCTTCTTTCTTAGTTTCACAATGCTACAGATTTTGCTTGAGGGAATTATACAACTTCAAAATAAAGAAGTACAGTTAATCCATTTCTGATTTATTATTTGTTATGTATTTATTACCAGAACTTCACATATATTTTCTTCGCTCATAGCCTTTGCCCTTTCATGGATAAATAAAGTTGCATTGAATTGAATCAAAATAAATATTGTGGAAATGTTAAAATCGGCATGACGTTGAAATACCAATTCAAACTACATGCCCCCAGTTTGTGTCACGGTCTTACTGAAAAAGATTTGCAGCCCCAAGACTAATTCAAGATAACCCAGATGACATCACTATGACATCACCAGTGTTATATTTTCTCAGACTTTGAAAGATCCCTTCAGAGCCGCAGAGGATATTATACAACTCTGTACACAGGCTAATTAGCACACACCCTGACAAACTGATCTAGATGTGTAAAATTGGTGTCTGCCCCTTTAACACATTTTCACTGAGCACACAGGTGATGTCAATTAAAGAGGGTGGACTTTACCCTGCTCCATTAGCCTCTCCTCTACTGGTTGGAGTAGTGAGTCAGTACCTTCTTTTCCAAGTATTTCAGACAAAAGGAAACTCAGCAGTGCTCCTGTCTTTTTATGAAACTGTCAGCAAAATGGCTGGCAAGCAACAACATCAGCAGGACGAGCAACGTGGAGTTGAGCTGGACCAGGATGGGTTCTGCTGTTCAGTATGTCTAGAACTGCTAAAAGAACCAGTTACTATTAACTGTGGACACAGTTACTGCAGAAGCTGTATTGAGGGTTGCTGGGACCAGGAAGTGGACATGGGAAAGTATAGCTGCCCTCAGTGCAGGGAGACCTTCAACCCCAGGCCTGTACTGAGGAGGAACAACATGCTGGCTGAGGTGAGAGGTGAATTATAGTTCTGACAGAAGAGGTGTTTAGCTGTACTTAACAGATAGTATGTCAGCTAGATTATTACATAATTCATATTACCTCACTTTTCCTGTAAACATATACATACTTAAACCACTGTAATAGTCCTTTCTTCCTGTTTTTGCATTACCCGTATGTGTCTCCACACATTGAATTGTTTCTAATGGTGGTAATAGCAGTGGATTCTTTGTTTTCTGTTTGATTTGTTTATTAGTTAGCAGGATTTCAATGAAGGTAAAGGTTACATTTTTGGTGTTGATCCAGTAATGTTTTTATTTACTTATTTATTATAATTTTATTTATTTTTTTTACATAGGGCAGTTTAAGACATTTTCACTTCTGTTTCCCCATAAATTAATAATAAAAAAAAAATTTTGATGCAGATAAAAAATGTCTACTATTTTTTTCTCAAATAGACTTGAGACTGACAAAATCATCTGGGCCAATGTCAGGCCCATATTTGCCCATATTGATATCGGCGTATATGTTGACCGAATAACATAAAAATGTCTATACATAAATGCCAAAGATTTGTGTGAGGTAATTTAGAAACTGTGTATATATCTTGGTCCCAATTCTATATTTAAAAAAAAAACAAATTTAAGGAGTCAAAAAAATGTGTATTTGTTTAGTGTTACTGTAAGAAATTATATTTACTTGTATAGTGTTATTTCATCAAAATGTCTATTGGTATCAGCCTCAAAAATCCAGTATGGTCTGTCTATGGTGTGCGCTTTCTAAATAGAGATAATTAATATAGTGGGAACTTAATTCCTTCCAAAACTTGAATCTTATTTCTTTACATGAAATCATTTTCTTGGTCATCACTGACTGACCTCACTACTTTCACCATCATCCCTAGGTTGTGGAGAAGCTAAAGATGACCCAGCAGGATTCCCCTCCTGCTGCTGTGGACTGTGCCGGCCCGGCAGACGTCTCCTGTGATTTCTGCTGTGGGACCACGCGAAACAAAGCCACGATGTCTTGCCTTACGTGTTTGGCATCTTACTGTCCAGCTCACCTCGAGCCTCACTACAGGGTCCCTGTGTTGAAGAAGCACCAGCTGGTCTCAGCTGCAATCCCACTGCAGGAAAAGGTGTGTATGAAGCACAGCAAGCTGATGGAGGTCTACTGTCGGACAGACGAGTGGCTTGTTTGCTCTTTGTGTACTGTAGATGAACATAAGAGCCACAAATTCTGTTTGGCTGAGACCAAGGTAGAAACATAATCTCTCAGACTGAAACCTTCTTGGTTGTTGAAAATTTACTGAAGGTTTTAGAGTCTAACACATTCCCTTATTTGTCCCTGTTCCCTTTTCAAAGTCCAGAAATGCTTCTGTACTCCCAAAGGGCATGTGGCCATAAACGCATACTCATGACTCACCGGAAAAAATCATGCTTTCTTCCTACCAGAAATGTCTGGTTTCGAGTCGAAAGAGAGTCCAGGAGAGGGTCCAGCAGAGAGAGAAGGAGCTGAAGGAGCTGAGCCAAGCTGAAGAGATTCTCAAGGTGTGAAGAAGATATGTTTAGTCTGTGTGTCTGCTAGAGGGGCTCACAGTTAAATGGGTTGTTGTAATAATTAATAGATCTTGATTTCCACACAGATTAATGGGTTTTTAACTCTTCCATAAACCTGCAATAACTTGATGTTTTTTTTTTTTGTGTGTTGTTTTTTTTGGGGGCAGCGGAAAGAAGTTGTGAACACAACATTGACATATTACCACCTTGATAATGATACCAAGTTGATATGGTGAACTTGTTAGCAAACAGTTGCTTATTTACACATCCAATCATTCATTTAGAGTCATGTTTCTTGCCACCTGATTAATCTAAGTCCAATATTTACACTCTTTTTATCTCTGTTTTTGGTCTCAACCATCTCCTGAGGGAAATATCTGGCTTTTTAGCTGCTAAATGCTCCACTATGTTCACCAGCTAACTGTGTCTGTCTGCCGTTTGGTGCTGAGCAGGTAGCGTACAGAGATTTTTGCTGAAAACAGCTGCTTGCTGAGGATAGGATCAAGGTTGATATGAGTTTGCTGGCCAGAAAACCAAAACAATGAGATTAAAGATGTTAAAAAGGCTCCACAGAGCTGAAGGGAACTGCAGGGTTGTTTGTTTTGTTTTTTTTGGCTGAAAACAGCTGTCTGGGTCTGAGAGCAGTGGGAGTGAATCAAAACAGTAAAGTTGTGGACCGGAAATGCCACTTTTAAATAAAAATTTTAAAAAAACCCCAACAGAGTTGTGCCCAAACTGCGCTGAAGGACTGTGACAAGATCTTCTCCGAGCTGATCTCCTCTGTGCAGAGAAGACATAGAGAGGTGAAGCAGCTGATCAGAAACCAGGAGAAAACTGCTGCTGCTCAGGCTGAGGAGCTCCAGGGGCAGCTGGAGGAGGAGATCACGAAGCTGAGGAGGAGAGACACCGACCTGGAACAGCTGTCACATGCCCACGATCACATCCATTTGATTCAGGTACCAGCCACTTTCAAGTTGTTGTTGTTGTTGTTGTTGTTGTTGTTGTTGTTTTTAAAGACTTTTTGATGATTTGAATAAACAGTTTCTTGCAGTACTGCCAAATTACTCAAGGTCTTGAACTGTAGCCTGAAAAACACAGTTGGGACAGCTGAAAACAGTTCCATCTATTGGCCAAAAGGGACATTGCAACAGATGATGAAAGTGTAGTAAACCTGTGGGGATCACAGTAAGATTTTCATATAAAGTAAAAGGGTGAATAAGAAATAGATGGAATACTATAGGAACTATAATAAATGCCTAAAAAGACATTAAATTTAAATATAAGCCAATTAAGGCATTAAAGGAAAGCACTCTTTGTACAACAACTGACTGGTGACTGCTAAAACTATCATTGTTACTGAGTTAAAGCCTGCCTAAAAGTCCTTGTTTACAAACCAAACTCCTGGACAAAGTAATGACATTTTCTGAATAACAACCAATAATTACTCTGAATGAGGTGCAAGATGCTGACTTTTCTGACTCCTATCTCTATTTGCCTACATCTTGCCAATATATTTTTTTTTAATATATTGTTTTCCTGTCTTGTTTCTCCTCAGATTCTCCAGTCCCTCTCCACCTCCGGTGACTCTCCAGACTTTTCACCCGGTGCTGGTCCTCTGCGTTCCTTTAGAGATGTGACCGACTGCGTGTCTGAGCTGAGAGATAAATTGGAGACTGTCCTAAGGTACACATGGCCCAGGATCTCTGCCACAGGTAACATATGGAAATATACAAATTCTGACTCATAAGGCTATATTTATGTCCAGTGGTGTTTTTTTAAAAATGACTGTTTTTGTTTCTTTCTTAGTCTCTTATGTTGACTTCTCACTACCGCCGGCACCGAAAAGCAGAGAAGAGTTTTTACACTGTAAGAAATTCAGTTGAGCTCCTTCACTTTAATGCAATACACCATTTGGCAGTGAGTTTATTCTTAATACTCACTTTGTTTTCTTGGCAGATTGCTGTCCCCTCACACTGGATGTGACCTCAAACTACCCCTATCTCCACCTGATAAACGACAACCGCAGGGTGAGGCCTTCACCCAGCCCCTATGCTGCTCAGCCAGACAGGTTTACTAAGTTTCCTCAGGTGCTGTGCAGAGAGGGTTTGTCAGAGAGATGTTACTGGGAGGTGGAGTGGCACGCTCGCACTCTGTCTGCAGCAGTGGCATATAAGGGCATCAGCCGAACGTCAGATGAGTCAAGGTTTGGAAACGATGACAAGTCCTGGAGTTTAGAGTGCACAGCAAATGGTTACTCGTTCCGTCACAATAATGTAGAAACGACGGTGTCAGGCCCTCGCTCCTCCATGATTGGAGTGTATCTGGATTATAAGACAGGCACCCTTTGTTTTTATCATGTCTCTGACCCAATGGTTCTGCTCCACAAAGTCCAGACCACGTTCACCCAGCCTCTTTATACCGGGCTTGGGCTGGACTATGAGTGGTATGATGTTGGAGTGTTTGCACAGCTGGTCAAGTTATGGTAGTAAAAGTGTGTGTGTGATAGCAATTTTGAAGTTTTTTTTTCTGCATTCCCTGGAAAATGTTTTGCACCCAAAAACCTTTGCATTGTATCATGATGGGGCTTCATGATAGACTGTTTTTGCAGATCAGATGTAATCAAGGTGGGAAGGCAATAAAGCGTAAATCCTGTCTTAGCCTGAATGAAGTAAATCCATGCAATCCCATGCTGTATGTCTGTTTTCCCAAGAAAATGCAGTGTTTGCTTTTTGTTGGTGGTTGAGCATGACCTTAATCTAAAGGCTTATCCAGAGTTTCTGGATTCCCTGGAAAGAAAAAAAACAGCAACTTGCAATGACCCTAAAGTGGTTTTGAGCATGTGGAAATTTTCCTTTGAAACTGGTCAAACCTACGTACACAACATCACCGGAATTGATTAAATATTTTCAGTTTCGGACTCCAAAATAATCAACGCTATTAACATAATGTGTACACTGTAAAACTGTCTTTAATTGTGAAATGCATTGTAATACCTTGAGTATGGATTGTGCTTTAAAAAATAAAGTTATTTGCATTGTTTATATGGAAGATTTTATCTGGTTTATATCCATGCAGTAGCTATCGCTGTCATCTTACTGCAAGAGGGTCCTGGATCCTCCCCAAGTCCTACCCATGTCTGCGGGGGTTTTCCGTGAGTGCTCCGGTTTCCTCCCACAGTCCAAACACATGCAGGTTTAGGTACATTTTCCACAAGTGGGAACATGAGTGTGAACATTTGTAATACACTGGCGACCTGCCCAGTTTGTACTCTCGCCTCTCATCCAGCATGGATTTTCGTGCGCTGCGGAAAGATAACATCAAGATAGGACAACAAATAAGAAAATAAAACAAAGAATGTAAAATTTGTCACAAGATTTGAGCTTCACCAGAGCTGAGATTTCTATTCTCTCTCTTTCCCTTTAGGACAAGCGAGGCAACTTCATTTGTAAAGCGCCTTAACACACAGAGGCAGTTTAAAGTGCTTTAACAACATTTGAAAATGAAACAAGGTGAAAATAAAAATCAATTAAATGAAATAAACTACAACAAAAATAGACAAATATTCACCATGTGACCAAAAGTATGTGGACTTTTTCATGGATTGGACTTGGTCCCTTTTGTTTCAACGAAGGGAAATCTTGAGCCTACAGCGTACAGCGATATTTCAGACAATAGTGTGCTTCCAACTTTAGGCTTTCCTGTTTCAACACCCCCATGCACAAAGCAAGCTCCATACTTAAAGAAATGGTTTTCCCAGTGTGCTATAAAGAACTGAGCTATGACCCCAACCCCGTCCATCATCTTTGGGATGAACTGGAATGCCACCTGTGAGCCGGACCTCATTGGCCAACATCAATACTTGACCTCACTAATGCTCTTGCGGCTGGATGGGAGCAAATCTCTGCAGCCAGGGTCCGAAATCTTGTGGAAAGTCTTCCCACAAGAGTGGAGGATGTTACTTTTGACCATGTGGTGTGGTTTTGAGATATCCACCGCTAGTATATCATCTACTACTTTGATACAATGGAGGTGAATTGAACTCTGTTTGTGGATGCCATACCAATGTCACACCATTAGGGAAACATCTTTTTGTACTGTGGGTGAGCCAACCCCTTAAATCAACACTACGCAGATGGAATTCCTCGCTCAAGTGAGGCAGGCCAGATAATGGGGACACACCTTCCCCTCTCATTACACTACATGTTACAGCAAGCATGACAAATCAATGACAGGGAGAGAGAGAGAGAGAGAGAGAGAGAGAGAAAGTGGGTGGGGGGAAAACCAGGGTAGAAGACAAGGTAAAAAGAAAAGGAAGAAATAACATTTACAACTGATTCAGACTTCTTTTCCAGATCTTCGTGTCTTTTTTCTTCTGTCGGGATTTGCACTCGGTGACTTGGTGAGTTTGTCTCATTTTCCTATCTCTCATTCATGAGTCTGTGTTGGTTTCTGTCAGTAACAACACTGCGGTCACAACTGCCAACAAATCACTGCAATCAACCATAGCTGCTGCTGCTACTGTTGGAGGAGAAACTGGGAACAGGAATTCTTTTTCTGCCGCTCGTTGCTGTATATTTTTGAGATAGACTATTTGAGATATATATATGTTTTCATGTGGTCTTGTGACATTATTGCCAGGTTGATTTGTCATCTGTGATTTGTTCAAATATGAACAACGTGTCAATTTCAGCCAAATCTGCGTCATGCTCTCATTCTATGTGGTGTACTGCTCCTGTTTGTATGGCTTTTCTTTGTGGGAGGAACAGGTGCGTTTTAGTAGGCATGTGCATGAGTCACACAGCGCGCACTCAGAAACACTTTTTGAGTCAGTCAGATTTATAGTCTGTGATGTGGTAAGTTGTTTTACAGGGAGCTCTGTTTGTACAAATAATAATAAAAAACAAAAAAAACATAGGGGAAGAAAGCAAGCTTAAATTGTATTTAAACCTTTTGTAAGAAAACAAAAACACTGCCACTCACGAGAGGAACGGAAACAGAAAAGACTCAACATGACAACAACACCAAGTAGCTGGTATACGAGTCTACAATGTTTCATTGTTGGGGCATTGCACAATATAGTTTCACCGGCTGCTGCTGCTTTGATGCAACTGTCAATGTGGTTTGACTGGCTTTTGGTAAACACTGGCCATGTGGTCACATTTCTTTGTCTCTCTCTCTTAAATGCTTTCATCCAACAATTTGAAACGGTTGCAAGTGCATCTGCGGTAGACGAAAAAAATAGAAAAGAAAGACTTATTACATCATCGGCATAAAAAAATGAGGGTACCTATTTAAGAAAAATATAAATCTTTACTTTTTTATTGCTGCCAATGTCTGTATTTTTTAATCTTTGATTTAAAGAAATAGTGAAACCACATCTTTTGCTTTTTAAGTCACCACAGTTATTTTCACGACTACATTATCGCTTTTGTTCTATTTGAGGACTGCTCAAAAATGTTATTTCTCTCTAAAGCATATTTGTGCTGTTTTCAAATGTGGTCTTTAAATGAATTGACTTAACATTAAATAGTAAATGTTATTCAGTGTAAAATGAAACCCAAACAAACAAACAAACAAACAAAACAACAAACCCAAAACACAACAGATGAATTGCCAATTCCCTAAATGAATTAATAATCAACTTACCTTTCTCATTTTCACAACAAACACCATTTTCTTAAGGAGAAAGAGACCGTTTCTAAGGTCCCACCCCCTTACACGTGATATAAATGAAATGCTTAAGGCTTCCTCTTTAACGTACAGCAGCATGCACCACAACAGCATGTACTATATGTATTCTATAGGAGCAGTACTAAAAGTAAATCTCAATGTTTGTACCTTTAATATCACCTGGTGTGCACTCGCTTACCAGAACAGCCAATAACACACTGATTTACACTGTAATAATCCATAATTACTGCACAAGTTGCTAACAAATATCAGACAGGTTTGGCTGGCAGATGTGGGTGTGAATATTATATTATGTGCACAAGAGCACGGACACTGCATAGTTTGAGTGTCAGCAGTCTAAAGGGCGTGCTCTTAAACTAATAGTCAAGATATGTCAAACAAGTGATGACATGTCACTTTTTAAACCGTTTTTTCCAGTAACATGAAATAGCTATAATACATATGTTGCCTGGCAGGAAATACAAAAGAATTACCTGTTGTATGATCTGTATAATACAGTAAGTAAGTGCCGCTGCTAGTTTATAAATCTCTTAAAGATTTATAAACTAGCAGTCTTGCTAGCTAGTGTTACCCTTGTCAGAGCCGAACATGGTGAAGTTGCATTCACAGTAGGTACCCAGATGGAACCGACTTCTTGATGCAAGCAAACTTCAGCCACTTTTAAATCTATGTTTAAATTAAATTTCCTTTATTCGCTTCAGTGACAACTCATTACTGCTCTGAAACTGTGCACTACATGGTTTAAAAGTATGTTGACACCCAAACATTATACCCCTGTGTGATTGTTGAACATCTTATTTCAAAACCATGGACATTAATCCGCTGCTATAACAGCCTCCACTCTTCTGGGAAGGCTTTCCACAAGATTTTGGAACCTGGCTGCAGGGATTTGCTTCCATTCAGCTACAAGACAAAAGATATCGAAAGTAAAAGTACACTTTGTGCAGCAGAATCGTATTATTATACAATATGACTGGATTTAATTGTATGCATTTTGATGAATGAACACAGAAGAAGCATTTCAATGTTGCAGAGAGTCTACGTAGGTGTAGCTACTTTATGTACTGCAGTAATCTGTACCAATGCATCATATTTTATAAAGTAATAATAAATAAAAATTCTGTTTTAAATCTCAATCTGCAAAATAACCAGTAACCATAGCTTTCAGATAAATGTAATGAAGTAAAAAGTACAATATTTTCTCTGAAATGTAGTGGAGTAAACGTGACAGGAAATGGAAATAAGTGGAGTAATGGAGTAAGTACAGTGCTTGAGTAAATGTTTTCCAAAGGGGTGACCACCTACTTTTGGTCATATAGTGTATATTTCTTGTTTATTAGTTTAGGTGTATTTGTATTTTATTTCATGTTATTCTACCTTATTTGATTAATTTTTTCTCTTGTATTTCTAAATATTCTAATGTATTGACATTAGTTTGTCTAATGTAAAGCACTTTAAACTGCTTCTGTGTTTGGATGACACTACAAATAAACTCGCCTCATCAGGCCTAAAGAGAAAGAGAAAATGTGCTCAAATACTGACAGCAAAGCATTGACTGTTGCTCTCCGCTCGTGTCTGGTCTCGTTACTCAGGAATTAAGAGTCTCTGTTAAAACCTGTTACACTTGCGCCACACTCCTACGCTTTCCTGAAGAAAGACATACTTGTATTTGCAAACTGAGGCATGTGCCAGATAAAACATGATGTGTTTGAATCAGAGGTGAAGCTCTTTATTAGTCAGAAAATCGCTGTTAATCTTTATTAGTTTGTTAGCTGAGTCAAACTTTTGATGAAAATAATTCACCAACATTCTCTCTTTGGCAGGTAAGAAAAATGGGCCAGAATAACAATTTCCCTTCCTTAATCAACTCCACATCCTCCAGTTCAAAAAATGAGACCATTGTGGATAGCTCAGTTGGAACCACTATGGGTGCCCTCATCCTGAGCCTTGTCTTTCTCTTGGGCTTCCCTGGAAACCTCTTCATCGTCTGGAGCATCCTAGCACGTTCCCGAAAGCATTCCGTCACCACCCTCCTCATCCTCAACCTAGCTATCGCCGATGGCTCTCTGATGGCTCTCACCCCGTTTTTCATCGTCTACCTGGGTTTGAAGAATTGGTTGTTTGAGAAGGTGATGTGTAAGGTCCTCTTCTACCTGTGTCTGGTCAACATGTACGCCTCCATCCAGCTTATCATGCTGATGAGCGTTTACAGGCTGGTGGCAGTGCTGTGGCCGCAGCGCCTCAGTGTTATCACCGGCCGGAAGACTGTACTGCGGGTGCTGGCGGTGGTGTGGGTGCTGGTGATGGTCGCCTCTGTTCCTGCAATGATCTTCAGAGACGTGAGGCCAAAGGAGCCTAACTTGACTTACTTGG
This sequence comes from Macquaria ambigua, assembly GCA_008360985.2. Lineage (NCBI taxonomy): Eukaryota > Metazoa > Chordata > Actinopteri > Centrarchiformes > Percichthyidae > Macquaria > Macquaria ambigua. The sequence continues at coordinate 125,964 of VMKM01001131.1, read as the reverse complement.
TGTGCGATTCTTTCCATGATAAAGACAGCCATGTGAGTGAACAAAAAATTCCCTAATCATTCTCTCTTTAAATCCTTTTATTAAACCACTTAAATCTGCCATCACATTGGTATCTCTGGGTTTTGAAACACTTACCTCTCGCTGCCTTTTCAGGGCATGTAATTTCATGTAATGCAGATTATTAAATTCTAGTTTCCCTCTATTATCTTATCTCCCCTGCACAGGTGGTCCTTCAGTACATGCTGGAGCTTGTGTTGGGATTTTTAATTCCCTATGGGGTCATTGTAGTCAGCTACGTCTGCATCTTACGGCGGCTCCAAAACACCAAGTTCGGCCGTCGCATTCGTAGTGAGAAGCTTATCCTGGCCATCGTATTGACCTTCTGCCTCTTTTGGTTGCCCTACCACATCATCAACATGGTGCAAGTATGTCACACATCCTGTTATTACAAGTAACACATTCTTCCATGTTTTATGGCTATAGATTATATAGAGACTTTAAGGGTTTAATATTAATTATAAAAACGTAAAGAAATGCTGATTATTACATTTTTCACTGTTATTGTGTTGTCCTCAGGTTACATGGGCTTTGTGTCCAGAGGGAGAAGTAAAAGAAGTGTAAGTGATGACACAACAATTTGCATGCATCTTATTTTTATAGCAAATATTACAATTCAAACACAAACCAATCATCACTGTTACCTTTACATGAAAAGGAAAGAAATGAGCATTAGGTGAGAAGATTAATACCACTCTTCGGTGTGTGCGTTAAGCATGGAGCAAGAGCCAGGAGGTGATTAGCTTAGCTTAGCATAATGGAAGCAGGTGGAAACTACTAGCCTGACTTTCTTCAAAGTTCAAAAATACAGCTATCAGCACCTCTAAATCTCAATAATTGACACATATCACGTTTTTTAAACTGTACATAAATAGTAATGAAAAAACAATAATTTGTGGCTTTACGTGGAGCTACGTGCTAGAGCTGTTTCTTGGCAAATGACAGCTGGGGGCAGTGATTTTCTGGAGTCTTGTCGACGTAGAACAAATGTCCTGGGCACATGGTTAACTGTTGTTTACTAAATATAGTTACAGCACCTAACAGTGTGTTAATTACTGAGCTTTAGAAGTGCTAGTGGGTGTATATTTTTACCGTAAGCTAAAGCGATGCTAGCTGTTTCCCCTTGCTTCCTGTCTTTATGCTAAGCTAAGCTAATTGCCTCCTGGCTCTATCTCCATATTTAACGTCCAGACATGAGATTGGCATTGATCTTTCACTTAACTTCCCATGAAAACTATTTCTTTAAATTCATATAGTGTTATACTAATATTATAGAGCACATTATACAGTGTCAGACACAAATTATGGCTTGTAGGCTAAAGCAAGTAATACATTTTGCCTAGTCTGTGGCCCTTTTATGTAAAATTGAATAGTTTTTTTTTCTGTCATTTGTCTCTAATAAAATGCTCTGCTCACCTCTCCACCCACCAGGTTGGGTAAAATATGGCACAGGAGCCGTGCTGTCACCTCGTCCATAGCCTTCATCAGCAGCTGTGCCAACCCAGTGCTCTACTTCTTCGCAGGAAAGTCCTACATCCGGCGAGAGGGGCTGGCGTTCATGGCCCGCTTGTTTGAGCGCACAGGGCTGGACTCGGCCTCCAGGAAGAGCCGACAGAACAGCCAGAACAGCCGCGACAAAGACAAAGACGCAGACGCTGTCATGCTAAAGGACAAAGATCCAGACTCTGTTACCAACTCGAGCTCTAATGTCAAACCAGTGAAGAATGGTAAGTAGCGGATACAAGAGGCAGCAGGCTTGAAGCTGGTGTTGTTCCTCTGGAGGTGGAAATGAAACCACTCGGACCTTTAAATCTCCGTCCACTCACAAAAACTTTGGAAAAAAGTTGGAGCAAAAATGAAGGGTTCCTGGTTCCTGCCAATCAAGAAAAGTTCCAACAGCAGTTTAGATTCAGCTGCTGCATAACGTGAATCTTCTCTAAATGAATCTAAATGAGTTACAAACTTTGAAAGGGATGTAACTGGGTCTTCTGATCCTGGAACAGCTTGCAGCCTAATGCATCCTACAGTGACACTGTGTCTGAGATGGTGCTAACTGTATATTTGATGAGATATGAGCCTTCCTCCGCTCTGAACTATTTCCTTCTGTGGAGTATTATACAGGATGGTCACACTCCTCACCACTCCAAAACCCCTATTGAATTCAACATCCATCCCTCAAAGAGAGGTGGTGCCTTGTGTTTACTGTACATGACTTTTTTTTGCAAGATTTATCTGTGCCATTTTGTGTATGCAATGCTTTATTTGTCAAAATGCCTGACGGAAGCACCGAAATGTCAAAATGAATTGAAACAGTGGATATTGTTATACCTCAGTGACAAGCACACAGCTCAGGTTTGATGGAGGCACTTGACTGTGTGTTTGCTTCGTGTGCATCTCTCTTACATTTTTTTTGGCATGTTTTACTGTCTTTAAAGCTGCATGAATTGATTTTTTTGGCCACAAGCTGTAAACACGACATTGACAAAACCAAACTTCATTAAAAATGTATACGTTTAAATCAGATGTCACGTCCAGCAGACACAGAGCATTATAGGCATTCATTTGGAGTCGTGTTTCTGGCCACTTGATGAACGTAAGTCCAATATTCACTCTCCTTTTAGCTCTGTTTTTGGTCTCCACCAGCTCCTGAGGGAAATATCTGGCTCTTCAGCTGCTAGATGCACCACTATATTCACCAGCTAGTTGCTAACTTTGTCTGTCTGCCGTTTGGTGCTGGGCGGGTAGTGCACAGTGGGTTTTATCAGAGCTTTTTTTTTTTTTTTGCTGAAAACAGCTGCCTTGTGTGATTGGAAACGAGAACGATGAGAGTGATTCAAAACAGTAACGTTGTGGGCTGTAAAAACCAAAACAATGAGCTGAAAGACGCTAAAACACTCAGTAGAGCTGATGGGAACTGCACAGTTGGGTGATAATTCTCTGTGGGTTTTGATAAACTACACATTTATACTGTACATGTGAAAATATTGATCAGTGCAGCTTTAAAGAGAAAACGCTAAACTGAAATGTTTTAATATTTCACTGTGAGCACGCACTCAGTAAAAAAAAAAAATGAAATACAGAAAAATGCAAAATGACGTAAAGCACCTTTTCCTGAAAATGTGACACATCACAACTTTGTTGTGCCATTCAATACGTCCTGTGTCTTGTGAGTAACTTGAGACAAATGGGTTATGTGGAAAGACAAATATGCTGTAAATCTGCCAAAATGTCTGTCGCAAGAGAGCAGACAATGCACACGATAGAGGTATGATTTAATGCTCATGTATCAACAAGATCCTGATAGTTTACCGGAATATTCACCATCTCACTTATTCACCCTCATGACGATCTCTTATGCTGTTCATTCCTCCTCCTCTTTGAAAATCATGCCATCAGTTTCTCAACATTTTATGGCTCTCCATGATATCCGCTCTTTTCTCTGCCATAATGAGGTAAGACATTTCTGTGTCAATAAGGTGTATTGTTGCTGTTGGTCTGTGATTTTAAATTTGTCAAAATATTTCACATTATGAAACATCACCAGCTTCTCATTCATAATGTCTGTTTCCTGGATGACTACAAAGCAAACTGCTGCGCCACAAAGGGCAGCAGGTGCCGAGTCAACATTTTTCCATATCAGTGCATAATAGTATAATTTAGTATTTAATGCACCAATCTGCTATGTAGTAGAATAACGTGTAGGAGGAACATCGCAACCCAGTGAGCTCAAGCTGGCTTCCTGTGGTCACTGGGTTTCCCCTCACATGACCCCTCTTACTCAATACATATATATATATATATATTTTTTTTTTTTCTCTCTCTGTCCATACTCAGTCTTCAAAGCAACAAGGGAAGCCCAGGAGTTAAACAGTGGACCAGGCAAGGTGTAAATCATATGGAAATTGGTAAACTTTGAGTGGATTTACTATTGTGGCTTTAAACAAGAGATCAGCAGTTCAAGGTCAGTATGTGAGTTTCATATACAGCTTAATAAAATATTCTAATAGCAAACCTTTACCAATTTTCAAAGTAGAGAATCATAGTGACAAAAACATTTAAATTTTACATACAATTTTGTCACACAAGTATAGGAGAGGGTTTGAGTTCCCTCTCCTATACTTGTGTGACAAAATGTTTAAATACAACTTGTGAACATTTCATGACTATTTGTGAATTATATTTTGTTTTGTAACACAAAGGTGGCAGCTTTCTGTGAAACGTGTGTTTAAAGATGAGAAGATTAAAAAGTTTGATACATTTACAGTGATCGTCACTGGTCTCTTCCGCTCCTTGGTTATTAAGTGGTAAAATGGAAAACTGTTTATTCTAATTACTGGTCAGATTCATTCAACACATATTGTGCTCCTTCGTAGGATGTTAACATTCTCAGATTTATTTATACAGCTGAAGGAAAATGCACACCAGTACTAGTGAGGTGCAGGCTTGCAGGTACAAGTAAGGAGTAAATGATTTCAACATTTCAGCACATTTTCATGTCCCAAAACACTCATCTTTAGAAGTTAAAATAAATAAAAGGTGCATCAGCAGCTTTCCCCTCCTTCTTGGATTTATTTGACCAAACAAATGGCAAAAACCAAACCAGGAAATACACACAAAATGCAGGAAATGAAACATATCCAGTCTTTTAAATACTCTCAGTCTCACAACATCAAAAAAGTCCAAATGTAATGTAATTTTCCATTTGTTTGCTATACACAAATCTTACGCAATTTGCGTTTAGTTATCACATGGTGAGAAACTTATAAAGTGATACCGTATCAATCCCTACCATCTCCACAGAGGCAGCCCATGACCTTTGACCTCTTTTATGCTTATTTATTGATTACAGGAAACTCTGCCGTCCACCATATGAAGATACAACACAGATGAGAAAAAAACTGCATTGTGCAATATTTCGCAGTGTTGACACACATTCACATCTCACAAACCTTAATACAACATATCCTGTTTCCTGCCTGTCTTTTGAAAGGTTGTGTCAGTTACACAGTTGTTGAAGTCAAACTCAGATTCTGCTTTCCTGATGGCATCCAACATCACCACCACCACCACCACCACCACCACCCAGCAGTCCTCCTTTTTTCTGCCCATCACCGCCTCAGGCCAGGCCGGCATCGCCATCCTGTCCCTGGCGTTTGTGCTGGGCTTCCCCGGGAACCTGTTTGTGGTTTGGTCGGTGCTCTGCCGGGTGAAGAAGCGCTCAGTGACCTGTTTGTTGGTGCTGAATCTGGCTCTGGCGGACGCCTTCGTGCTGCTCAGCGCCCCTCTTTTCCTGCGCTTCCTGGCTGGAGGCCGGGGCTGGGAGTTTGGCTCTGCAGCATGCAAGCTGGTGCATTACCTGTCAAGTGTGAACATGTACGTGTCCATTTACCTCATCTGCCTGATGAGCATGGACCGCTGGTTGGCCGTAACAAAGCCTTTTCTGTCCCAGAGAATGAGAACCAAGCGGTCCCTGCTGGTTCTCCTGCTGGTGGTCTGGGTGTTAGCGTTCATCCTGTCACTGCCGATGCTTTTCTACCGCAGGTGAGATCTAAATTTCCTTTGAACCTATTATGTTCATGCAAAATTGTTGCTTGTCTTTATCATGTGTTGAAGGTGTCATTTTTAGTGTTAACATATGTTGTCCTTTGGAAAAAAGTTGTGACAATTCAGAACTGTGTAGATTATAGATTATAAAGATATGGCTTTTTTTTCTACTCGACAAGGTGGTAGCACTGCTGGAGAATATCAGCAAGTAAAAAAAATAAAAAGACTTTAGAAGGACGACAAAGTAATACATCTTTAATTCTCCTTTGCAGTTGAATGGTAGCATCTTACCTGAATTTCTATTTTGTTTCATAACAAAATGAACTGTAATGGGAAATACGATGCTTTATATTTTTTGGATTTTATTCCCTCATTATTTTCAAAGACAATAACAGAAAACAATGTGATGCAGTTTAGCAGTTAACCCTATTGGGTTGGGCACCCCGGTGGCTTTGGATGTAAGGCGCTGACCATGAACCATCATTATATAAACTGTATAACAGCTTTTTGGGTGAGCACAAATGAATCCAATGTGAGCCTGTAAATCAAAATTTAGATTATACATGCAGATTTGCAAGCACGAAGGTTAAATTCAGACGTGATGCACATCAAGTTTAAAATCCGCCTCCATCATCATTTTCTCCAGCTTGTTTTCTAACTCGGAACACTTGAAAAACTATTTGGGATAACAGGCTGCAGCAGAACATGCACATATCTGGCTGTTGTGATCTTACTTTTTTAATTATTGAAGTATCCTAAACTGATATATCTGCTATAAATCAGAGCTAATAAAGTCATTAAAATGTTTTGTTACAGTCTGGTTATGTCTCTGGTCAGTATATCTACTGTCACATTCACTTTCTATTTGTATACTTTTTCCTCTTCTTCTCTGACAGTAATCTGAAGAAGACCCTACCAAACAATATCACTTTGAACTTTTGTGTGCCATACCACTGGGACAGCGTGGGTCACAGGGTCTTCCAGTACCTGTTTGAGACCATCATGGGCTGCCTGGTGCCTTTCTCCCTCATCAACACCTGTTACTCCTCCGTCATCTGCCGTCTGCAGAGCGCCAAGTTCCAGCGCAAAGGACAAGGCAGCCGCCTCATCCTGCTGATCATCTGTGCCTTTGCGATATTCTGGCTGCCCTATCACATCGTCAACATCATAGAGGTGATTTTGTTAAGCTTTTTTGTTGACAGGATCACAACTTTGACCTTCCTCACTTCCTCTAACTTCCCTTCCTCACTTTCTCTAACTTCCCTTCCTCCTTGCCCTCCTCCAGGTGGTCGGTCGGTTGAAGGGCATTAAGTCAGTGATCGACGCTGCTCTTGCAGCCCGTCCAAATGTCACGGCCTTTGCTTACTTCAGCAGCGCGGTCAACCCCATTCTCTACGTGTTCGCCGGCAGCTCCCACATCCGCCAGGCCGGCCTCAGCTTCATGGGCAAGCTCTTCGAGGCCACCAACTCGGACAGCAGGAGCACATCTAACTTCACCCGTAGCGGCCGCATGAGCCGTAGCAGCTCTTCACCGGATGAGAGCTCTGTTCTGCACACGCTGTCGGTCAAACTGGGGAAGCCCTTCAAAAGCAAGAACAAGGAGAGGAGCAGCAGTGTGGCGGGCAAAGAGGTCAACCAGCCTGAACTCAAGACTCTGGCCAGTGTTGAGCAGTTAGAGTAGCGCTTAAACTATGCTCCAAACCTAAGCCATTTTCCTTGGACTACTTTTCTTAATGAATTCATTAGACACAGGCTGTGTTGACTCGTAATTTGGTATTTTTGAGCTTTTACTTTCATGACTTTTATTACTTTAGACTGAAAAAAGTTGCCTATCCAGTCATAAAATCACCACACTGTCGACAGAATCTACATCTCATTACTAGCTGAAGAACCAACAACTGGAAATGTCACTCAGTAATGACAAGAAGACAGGCTCTTGCTTGTTTGCCAAAACTCTTTTGAGCATGTGTACTTTCTGTATGTATCTATTTAATTGTGCATATCAAAAAGGAAAATGACCGCAGATTTACGCAAAGCTAGTGGCATGGCTCTAAAGATTGGTCAGTCGGATGGTGGGTTGGTCCACCACTTTGGTCCAGACTAAAATCTGGAAATATTCCAACAACTATTGGATTGCCTCGAAATTTGGTACAAAAACTCATGGTCCCCAGAGGATGAATCCTAATGACTTACCTGACTGACCTCTAGCACCACCATGAGGATGGCATTTGGTTTTGAATGAAATGCCAAAAAAATCACATATATTTTAGATGTGTGGGACTGGCTATGTTGTTTCTCATTTAATAGTAATGTGTCGATTTGTAGTCAAAAACAAAAGACAAAATGTGTTAAATGTTAATAAAGCTTAATAAATATTGAATTTCTGCTGTTATATATATTTCACAAGAGGTTGAGACAAGTACATGAAGTACTGGCCTTTTGTCACACGTATGAAATTAAACTGTTACTACTTATGCAATGTTCAGCAGCATGAACAGAACATTTTGAGGGAAACATTTCACCCTTCCGTTCACTCGTGCATCACTCTGCCCAAGTTACACCACCAAGTTACAAGATTTCATGTAGTTAATCTCCTTTGAGGTTCAGAGCTAGCCTCAAAGTTCCCGTATCACTGAGCAAGAGACAAAAAGGGGAAAAGAAATTACAGAAAACATGAGTCATATTTAAAGCTGTGAATGGACATCAAGAGATCTTAGAATGAGAACATCCTGGGGACAACTGTGGCACAGGATGATGACGAAATGCCTCTCAGAGCTGAGATTTCCCCATCAATCATGTCTTAATTGACTCAGGGCTCAATAACAGTATAATCTCACTACCAAGAGGCCTGGCACAGATGTTCAGTAATCTAAAGAGGTCAACACACACTATTCACATCCTCACATAGTTGTTATAAGCCTAGCCTTTTAAAGACCATGATAAATCTCAAGCTTGGGGGTTTAGTCTTGACCTTGGAAACAGCAGTTCGACAAAAACTTACTGAGGAACTGAGGAAGGCCACAAGATGTGGTTTAGGGATTTTTGCCAAAAATGATTAGATTAGAAAACAGGAAGCTCACAATTAATTCAGATTTTTTATTTATTTTTTTTTTTACAAATTTTACAAAACAATGTTTTATTTACTTAATTTTGCACAATTTTCTTTGGCAGATGAAACCACTGGCAATAATCAATAAAACTTGATAGAAAGCATGCTTTGAGAGCCCTGCTTTGAATATCATGCGAGCCTCCTGTTTTCTAAAAGGGAATTAATCCTGGTTTTTCTTTCTCTAATGGTTAGATGAGTGATTAGGCCTAAGAGGAATCAGATGTCGTGAACAGGAGTATCGATTTGTGTAATTTCCCGGCCTTTTTAGGACATTAGATACAGCGTCAAAGAGCAGCTGGAAGAGAAAATCTTTAATAAATAGAAAGAAAAGTAATCAAAGATTCAAAAAGATGCAACTGTTCATTTTATTATTTTTACAGTCGCCTATGGAACACACCCACCCACACACACACACGCTCAGTTCTAACTGTAGCCGACTTCTATCACCGATGACAGGAAGCTGTTTGTGAATGTGATGCGTTAAATATCAGATAAATGGGACAAAACTGTTGTGCAAAGCAGAAGATTCTTTGTTGTGGGTTGTGTGACCTTGTTTAGCATCTTTTTGGATTGAAGCGGTTATCTGAAGTGCTGGAGAGTCAAATGGTAAAAACTATTTCACCCCGGCCTTCCTGCCCACATCTTTCAAACTCCATGCCCTAGTTTGTATCGCAGGCTTTCTGTTACAAATTTAAAGTTTCAAGCCTTAGCGGAGATAAGCCTGATGATATCATGATGAGATCACTAAGGGTTATTTTCTCAGACTAAAGAAGGTCCTTCCGACCCACAAAAGAGATCATACAACTGTTTTCACAGGCTGATGAGTGCTCCTCATGACGTGTAAACTGACCTTAATGTGTAAAGTCAGTGGAGTTCCCCTTTAAGGGCTGTCTGATAGAGAGTGGAGTTTTTATTATTTTTATCAACTAACAGAAGAGAAATTACAGGAAATTAGGGGACAAAAAGGCGGGGAACGACATGCAACAAAGCTCCCTGGACGGACGTCAACCAATCCTGATCTTAACAAAGTAGTTATTTGAACCCAAATGAAACCTAACCAAGTCATTTTTGTGCCTAAACCTAATCAAACCTAAACCTTAATGGTTTGATTTTCAATGCCGTCCGGTCAACAGTGGCATTCGATCGGAAAACGCTTATATGTGTCGTTATGGAGAGCATGAACCAACAACATATTATATGGTTGTTTCATTTGGAGGACTTGTTGGAACCGGGGACGTTGCAGTTCATAAGCATTAACCCCAAGGCCGCCAGGACCCCCAAGGGTGAGGGTTTTCATTGGACTTGGTTTAGACTTCTTTTAGAAAGAATAGCTCCTTGGGATTTTCTTGAACCAGAACAAAAAAATCGACCAGGGCTTAAGTGACAGACTTCAGTTCTCATCAACCAGGTCAGGAAGCGGCAAGGAACAAGCCGCCAGATCTGTGTACGGGTGTGGCATAGCCCCCAGGTTTTCCCAGCAACCCTCCATGGGGTCGTAGCGATGCACCCACTTGGTATCCCTTGCTCTGCTTGCTGAAGACCCTCCCACCACGTATAACCGTCCATCAAGCACAGTTGCCCCTGGCGACAGATGAGGTCGCGGCAGGGCTGGGATGGATGACCAGGAGTCATGTATGGGGTCATACAGCTCACAGAGGAGTTGGTCTCCAAAGCCCAGCCAGAGCGGCTGCAGCCCTCCAGCTACCACTAACCCCCTCCCCAAGGCTAACATGATATGGCCCGCACGTCCCGCTCCCGCAGTCATGGGCGCTCTGGTGGAACAGCCACGGGAAGGATGGTAGTGCCACATAGAGGGAAGGCAGCACTGACAGGGGTCACAGCCTCCAGAGATGTAGATCTGCCCGTCCAGTACAGCTGCAGCGTGGCCGCAGACAGCTATGTCCAGAGGGTGAGCCCGCCTGCAGGGGAGGAGACCAAAGGTTACAACTTTTGTTTTAAACATATTCTTCTTCTGAGATCCCACAATGTTGTTGTTTTTTTCTTCATCCTAAAACTGTCACTGGGTCAATTTATATTTTTGCATGAACTGTCTGCAGAAATAATCTAAATAAAAGTACACATCATTTTTAAGGTTTTTAATAAAGCCAGGTAATAAAAAAAGGTCTTACAGCATTAAATTCAACATTTTCTTTTGCATTATCGTAGCAAACATTGTTGATGCATACAGTACAGTACATATGCACAATATTTGTAACTGTTTTTGATTTTATGCCAGTGAAGACTTAAAAGATGCTAAATAATGTAGCCAGTGCTGACTGTATAGCTTGAAACATCCAGTCCAGGTTTCCGAAAAAGTGTATTAAGGTGTTAAAACACAGGTCAGACATGCCTGCCTCTTCAGGTTTTGTTAGTATTTTCTGTGCAGCCCCTCTAATGTTATACTGTACCTCCAGGTGTTCTCCTCAGGAGCGTAGTACTCCACAGCATCCAGGTATTGGCTGTCGTCACGGTTACCACCCAAGGCGAAGATCTTACCATCCAGACACACGGCAGAAAAGTAGTCCCTTTGACACAGCATGTCAGGTAGTCGTTCCCATTTACACTGAGTCAGGTCGAACCTACAGAGAGGGGACGAGACTGACTGAGGGCAGATGAAAGGAGGATGTTCAGAAGAGTCTCACATGCTGAAAACACTCGACTAGACCAATACATGATACTTATGTCTTTGAATTTACATTTACAAAAAAGTAAAAATAACATTTTTAAGAAAGATGTACTGTCATTGCAGTTTTACTCTAACTGTGGATAGTGAGAAATCTTCATCAAACTGACAGTGACTGATGTTTGATTAATCTCTGACTTTGTCAAGTTTTGGAACTGTTAACTGTCCTTTCAAAATATCAAGCTGGATGTTGCGTAATCGTGCTGGAAGGCAGGTTTTCCGATACGGGACACGTCAGGCGCTCTAATAAAATCAGGGAGCATGTCTTTAAAATAAGAATGAAGTTACAAAAAACAAATTCTAAGTTCACTTTAATGAAAAGTCTTTTAGTTTGGTAGATTAGAGTGTGCAGGAACAGACTAGAGGATCAGTTTTGACATCACACATGATGGAAAACACCTGGGAGCTGCCAGGATCAGCAGTGGAAATGTTGAGTTGTGTTACACCGAGATGATCCTACTTTGACGTCTACTTTTTACCCATAAAATAAAACCTGCACTGCCTGTCAAAAGAAAAGTAGGCCTGACAGCCAGAGCAACTATCACCACCAGCCTTGCAGGAGGATGTTGCATCAGATGCGTGATTCAGACTCCAACCTGCAGCTATGGGTGAGTCAAACCTGTTTTTTTCCCCAGGCCAGGGAAACAGAATACACTCACAAGAGACAAACAGGAACATCCTCAGGGTCAGACTCTCAAGCTGCAAGCATGTTAGGTAGAAGGTAGACCAACTCTTCAGCAGAGCCCTGATCTTTTCACAGTGGAACAGTATCTTTAAGGTTTTCCCTGTAATTGAAAAGCTGTTGCCGTCCACCCTGACTCAACAGGCCGCTAAGAGTAAAGCTGACATGTTAGTCAATTAATTCATTAAGAAAATTAATGGGCAACAATTTTTATAATCAAGTCATTTTTTGAGCAAAGTGCCAAAAATTTACTGGATCTAGTTTCTCAAATGTTCATATTTGCTGGTTTTCTCAGTCGTCCATGATGTTAAACTGAATATCTTTGAACAAAACAAGTTATATGAAGATGTTACCTTGGGCTCTGATAAATTGTGATGGCCTTTTTCACTATTTTCTGGCTTTTAATAGACCAAACAATTCATCGATTAATCAAAAAATAAAAATAATGAGCAGATTAATAATGAAACTAATTGTTAGTTGCAGCCCTAGCGAAGAATTTTAGTGTCCCATTATCATCTCATTGCCCTTTTAGAGACAAAAACACAAAAAATGTGGAATACTTTAAATTTTTGGGATCAAATTTGAACATATTGAACATTGGCACAAAATATAAACCACCAACAGCTCTGTTCCTGGACTTTGTGAATCCGACTTGCTACCCACACACACACACCCTACCTCAAGGCAGACTTTAGGATATCCAGCGCTCCGTAGTACTTGCGTCCTCCCAGGACATACAGTTTGTTGTTGAGGAGACAGACGCAGTGTCTGAACCGGGCCGGGTCAGAGATCTTGGCAAATGGCCTCCACTCTATGCTTCTAATCAGGCCGGGTCCACGGTGGAACTGCTGAGCGAACCACAAGGTCCGGCTGGGAACCCTCTTCGTGAATTCATCATCGACAGTGTCCCCACAGACCAGAACCAGGACCTAAACCAAGGTATGGGGTATTTCTACAGCGTAAGTATCAAATATATTTCTACAGAGAATTGTACTAGAAACATCAGAAGAAGTACAGAACATTTAAAAGACTGCTCTGGCTTTCCTTTTTCAGATATTAACAGTTAAAAAAATAATTATATTATATTTAAATGCATTTTTTACTAATATACACATCTAGAGAAATAAAATAATATGATTAAAAAAAACCCACAGTGTTAAAGTGCTAGGTAATGATTGTGAGTACCTGGTTTGGGGTGCGAGGTCGGCATTCAGGCCCCCTGTAATCCCCCTCCAGGAGGCTTTGGAGGGCCTCCAGGGATCCTCTGGCCCCGGGGCTCCTGCAGAGGAGGCTGCAGCTCAAGGCCTCCTGGAGCTCAGAGTAGCTGAGGAGGGAGAGACGAACACGGTGGAGCAGGCCTGGCAGAACTGGTAGTCTCTCTTTAGGGTCGTCCTCCACCCAGCTCACTACTGCCCTGAACACCACTATCTAAGGATGAAGAAGGGAAATTATAAATGTACAGGTTCCCCATTTCTGGCTCTCAAATTCACAAACTGATAGGAATCCCCAGGGGCCAGATGAAACTGTATTGTTTATTGTTTTTAATTAAGTGATTCATTTAAAGTTTTTTTCTATAAATTGTCAAAAAAGCCTACCACAAGTTAATAAAGTCCAAAGTCTTCTTTTTAAATGTCTTATTTTTTCTTATTTACAAAGTTATTAAATGAAAGGAGAAGTCCTCTCACTTCAGACAATGGAAACAGCATTTGCTGTCTGCCATAGGGTTAATTCCTGTATGTACCACTAGATGGCGCCAAAGTAGAATATTTTCAAATCCCATGCAAAATGGCTGGCAGGACTGCTGTACTGTATGGCCAGCAATATAAAGCTGTACTAAGTGTTCACCTGTGAACTATTGTTCATAGCAGATACCTGCTTTCCATAGTTTTTTTTTTTAAAGAAATCTTTCACACACAATATTAAACGATTCTTAAAAAATATATACAAGTTCACAAATCCAGTCCATACATCTCAACAGTACAAAAGAGCTTCTAACTTAATTTCTAAGAGCATACTCATTTTGAGTGACTTTTAATTACTTAAGTAAAAGTACAACAGTATCATCAGCAAAATGTACTTAAAGTATCAACAGTAAAAGTACTGGTTCTGCAGAAAAATGTCCTCCATAACTATATTAATATAAATCCCTCCAGTGAGTCATAAGATAAATACCAGGGGTCAGAAGATGATTAATGGGAGAGGAAAGAAGAAAAACAAAGTTCTGATACACAAGTCTATATTGTATGTTTTTGGATTTTTCTCTAATTTCTTTTTGTTTGACACTTTTATCTCTTTGAGCCTTGGACAATTATTTAAATGAAACCATCTGAGTAGTTGGCAGATGTAAATGATAACAAACCTTTTGTAAGGGGTCACAAGCCAAAAAGGTTGGGAACCTTTAACAATGCAATTTGTAAGCTTATCATGTTGCTTATCATAAGCTTATCATGTTTTAATCTGAAAGGTAACTAGAGCTGTCAAGTAAATGTCATGGAGTGAAGGTATAAGGTAGGATAAAATGGAAATAGGCTACCTCACATTTTCTCTTAAATTAATCTGCCAAACTACAGGTATTAAAACCGACAGAAATAAAAAATATTACCTCACTCTCTACACACAATGAGTCCTTCTCAAGCAGCTTGTCCAGGAGGGAACAGGGGACGTCCTTGAACTTCTCCCCTGCAGAAATGCACTGGAAGTGGGCTAGGATGTACTCCTCTGCAGCCTGCCCCAGCTGGACCAGCCCATAGGTCTCAGCCAGGACCAGCACGTCCAGACAGGTGCCTTCATCCATTCTGTCCCGCAGGAAGTCGATGCACAGCGAGAGCGCCCCCTGCAGCTGGAATTGAAACAGTGCGTCTGTGAGCTCCCAAATCTGGCTCCAGCCCAGTCTGAGTTGACCCGTGTAGAAGAAGCCGAGTATGGATTCAGTGACCCATGGTGCCACGCCTCGCAGGCACACAATGTCCTCACTGGACTCCCGTAACCCTCCACAGAGCAGTGCCCGGAAATAGTCCCCACCTGCTGCTAACACCACACGGTGTGCTGAGAGATAAAGGAAGGATAAAGACAGACAGAGAGGGGTTGAAAAGAGACAAAGGTGAAGTATAAGAAAAAGACAAACAAAGAGGCATGGACAAACAGGTAGAAGGCAAAACTCCACTACAATCTAAAAGTGATGATCTAATGAAGCTTTCTGCAGGCGTGCTGGACTAAACCACAAACTGTGACACCACCCAAATGACAGCCCTCTGAAAAATGCATTTTCAAATTAATCACCAGCGTATCTCATACTGCAGAGATAGGCCCATAGACAATTTTCCATTTCAGGCAGAATCTCTTGCATTTCTACTGTTTGACGTCTTGTCAAAAAATAGGATGTTACAACAGCTCATGTTGGGTCAGCATGTGTCATTATGGGGAAATAATAGTAGGTTTTCAACCTTACGCAAAACAGCCAGTGAGGAAAGTAGTGACTCACTATTAATGACTCGAAAAATTCACTCTCTTGTTGTTATCCCTGACCCTACTTTGTCCTCCTGCCTGCATAACCAACAGCTGATAGCAACAAGCTTATGAACTATTTGAGGAAAGGGCGACTAAGGGGTGTTCATCCTGCTTTATATTTTTACTCCACTACAATTCAGAGGGATTTTTGGACTTTTTACTCCACTATTACAGTTACTTTGCAGATTCAGATTTTACATACAAAACATTTGATTGGTTAATACAATTTGATAAAATTGTTATAGCTTGAACTACCAAACAGTATATAAAGTGGTTAAAAGAGTACTCCACTCCTATAACTTGGCCGAACTCAAGATGGACATTTTGAAAAAATACACATTCCTCCAACAGCAGTAACATGCAAAGAAACGTACAGCATTGTGCCAAAAAAGGAAAGGAAGCAAGTAAAAAGATGTAAACAATGAAAGATTATATATATATATTTTTTTGTCTTTTTTTTTTTTTTCAATATGTTTGTCAAGGATACACACAACGTGATTTAGTGAGTAACGCTCAATGTAAACATTTGTTTGTTTACAAGAAAACCTGGTTTTAAACCTGGTTCAGCTTTCACTGCCATGCAGTGCCTGGCAATGCTCTGCAGCGGCCAATCAAATCCATGCAAGCGCACATTCCTGGTAGATGGCTTTTTTGAACAGTGTACCAACAGTGTAACAACATGCCCCACCAATGCTCTCTTCCGCTTTGCTTTTTAAACAAACAACCACTGCTGTTGTTTTCCTGGTGAGGACAGTCAAGAGGACTTCTTTGGTTGCCTCTTACCTGAGTATCTCTCTCCACTCTCTGCTTGTATTGTGACATCACAACCAACACCTCTCTCCCACATGTCCTTGATGATCGCCAAGCTCTTCTCTCTCTCTGTGGCTGCAGAGG
Organism: Macquaria ambigua; assembly: GCA_008360985.2. Taxonomy (NCBI): domain Eukaryota; kingdom Metazoa; phylum Chordata; class Actinopteri; order Centrarchiformes; family Percichthyidae; genus Macquaria; species Macquaria ambigua. The sequence goes on along the minus strand of VMKM01001131.1, from coordinate 109,488 downwards.
TTGGGACCCTTGAAATGCACCTTTGCCTCAGCCTCTCCATCCCTAGGCACCTGCACGCATTCAGCACCTCCTCCATTACCCCTTCCTTACTCAAGTCCACAGCTACATCGCCACAGTACGCAAAGTCCAGAACAGCCCTTAACCCAACTGGGGTCAAATGATGGGCTATTTCCTCCACTCTAAGGCTGAAGATTTGTTTTGGGCCAAAAAGAGCATCCGGTGTTTGACTGGCAGCTGCCAGCACGAGTCTGTGAGTTTGGAAGGAGTTGCCTTGGAGGGGAAAAATGCAGTCTAGGAGTAGTTCTTCCTCCTGAAGGCTATGTAGTTGAGTGAAGAGGGTGTCTGAGTGTGAGGGAAGGACATAAGGGAAAAGATCTGGGTCCTTGGGGAGAGATGAGGGGTGGTGGTGAAGAGGGTGGGCTTTAGAGTCTGACATGTGCTTTAATTCTGTGCCTGTGCCACATTTTTGGTTTTGGAGGCGAGTTCTTGGCATTCCTTTCCACCCAACTTCATCCGTATCTGTTTTACGTTCTCTATCTCTTCCCTCTCCAACTCCACGTCTGCTTGTTCCTCCTTCTTTTTGTTTCTCTCCATAACTTGTTGCTGTGTCCACTTTCACCCGGCCCACCTGCTTGTCCCAATGCAGACGACCAGACATTTCCTGTCAGAGTTCACTGGACAGGAGAGAGACGACAAAAAGGGAGAGGCAAGATAAGGAGAGAACATGGGCAGTGGGGGAGGAACAGTGTGAACACTGCATTCTTGGAAATGTCACATACATAGTCATTGCACTTATTTACTTTAACACCCAGACAAACATTGATCGCCCTTGTGACCCCTGGGTTGTCTTTTACGCTTTCTAAATGTAACCTCGCCTACAAAATTTTTATTATGACAGACGCTCCCAAGTTCACAGGAGGTTACAAGCATGTCAGTCATGCTCTTTTAGCTGCAAGAGTTGAATGTGTCAATACACAAATGTCGCTCAGTTGCACAATCCCAATTATGTGTACGGCCTTAGAGGTCAATATATGAAGAGTTATATCCAATTTTGAAAGTAAAAATATTTGAAAAGCACTCAGTATTTCTACAATTTGCTGCCTTAGAGACATGGGATGCACTAGCACCACACAGTCTAACTATTGTAAGTGGAGTCTTCACATTTTACAAATGGTTAATATCTCATTTTAGAGCAAGACTCTGCGTAGACACCTACCTTAGATATTCCTCTACAAGTGTGGGTGGAACAAGTGACTTTGACCAGGGCACAATGGCATTGTGAGCATGTAGGGTGCAGGAGGCAATAGAGCAGGTTTAATAATAGCTGGGTACTGGCACTATATAATACACTGCAAGAAGTTTCCACCTTTAAAGAAGTCACTCGGTATGGAGTCTAAAACGTCTATCTTTCTTAAACCAAAGGGAAAATGGGTTGACATGCCTTAAAAAAATTTAATTAAAGAGACTACATTTTGCTTTTTACAGGAGAAGTCAGCTAGATTTCAAGATGTTGTATTTTCAAGAAACCTACCCAATCAAGTTTAGGGAGTTTCAACTTTTAAGGCATGAAATTGATCAAATCTTATTGAAAACATTTTCTTTGCAGTGTATGTAAGTGTCAACAACAACACAGGCTTTCTAGACCCCCTTCAGCTACTATTGTTGTTTCTAAATAGTACACTATCGTATTTGGCTATATACAATATTATCTGTTACATATTTTAAAATTAAAAACTATGTGTGTGTGTGTGTGTGTGTGTGTGTGTGTGTGTGTATGTGTGTCTGAGTTTACACCTGTGTGGATGTTAGGAGCGTAATTCTTATTGTACTTCACTATCTGTTGTGTACACATGTTTAAAATGAGACAATTATTAGCTAGTTTTTGAATAGCTATTGATTGACACTGTTTGGTGTCTTTAAACAGACGTTTGACTAATGAAAAGTCCATGCCGAAGAGTTGGTTAAGCTACGAAATAAAATAGAATAGGGGGCCCTCATACTATTTTTAGTGTGTATCTTGTGAAAGAAGCGGAGGACCTGTAGTTTCTTCCTGTCCATTTTTGACGTAGTAAACATTGCTTGACCATGTGTCAACAGTTCTGAAAAAAACGTAGGTTTGAGTCAGCCAGCAAAAACTTTAAAGCTCAGCTGTTGCCTCATCTCCGAACATCTGGAAATATTCACTGTCAAGTTCTTTTTAAAATCACAAAAATTTATTCAAACATTTATCTTGGAAAAAAACGGAATAATACTAGTTTTACAAGCATTTCTTCGAGTTTCAGAATAAGTGAAAATACCTAATAGTTTGAACAAAAATCCCAGCATAAATGATGAATAAAGACCCCAAAACATTATAAAAATCTTGTTAAAGAGTTAAGTGGGGAATTATTTTGGTGTTACTGTTTTTTTCTTGTCAGCATTTTTGTGCTAAACGATCATTTTTGGCGTGTTCTTCCAAGAAAATCAAAGACAGTGTGTGTTGTACTTTGAGTTTACAGTACATAGTGCGTAACTTTCACTTTTTAATATCTGTTCAGCAATGGTGGGTATCGCTAACCGCCCACTTGTTCTTCTGTTTACACCAAACGTTGCTGCTGCCAGAAACACGAAACACAACACTTCCTGTGTTGTGTGACAAGGATTTATTTTCTCTGAGAACAGCTACCAGAAACTAGATATAGAAAACAGAAAATAGGTAAAAGGCTACCTGGGTCCACATTGGAAAAAATACTGTCAACAGCCACTTTAGGTGTGTTAAAATGTTATGCATCATTTAAAAATTTTTATTCTACTATGTGAAAATGATAATAGTGTAAAGATGAGTTTGTGAACCAGATTTGTTTCAAGACCAGAAGATTTATTTTCTCAGAAATTGAGTCATTTGCTTTATTTCAAATTACAGATATTCTGGAATAAACGACAAGATCCTGCATCAGAAAGAAGCAAAATTATCTTTTTATGAAATTATCTTTCATATGTATCTTTTTTTTTTTTTTTTAGTGTATACAGTGATAAGCCTGATAGCCTGAGTGTGTGAGTGTGTGTGTGAGTGTGTGTCTGTGAGGGGGAGGGAGGAAGCTGAGGAAGATGGGAGGGGATGTCCCCTGCCTCACTGAACGTATAAATATAAAGAGTCGCAGCGTGAAATGAAAGGAGGAAGATATTTCATCTGCTGACAACAGCTTATCCATCTTGGAAAACATCTTTGTGAGTACTTAAGACTTGTTTTTGCTTAAAATTTTCTATTAAATGTTTTCCTATGCCAGAATCATTAAAAGGTTTAATCACATTTAAAATTTGTATTGTGATTGGATACATTTTAGGTTATTGCTGTGAGTTTTAATAGTTTATTACTGCTGATATTAACAGTGACAGTGTATCACTTTCCTTTTACAATTTGACATCGAACTCTTTAATAGAACTGACTCATCACTGCATGAAAACGTATGTCGACTTATATCATTGGTTTGTAGGAGGTTATCACAGTATTATGACCAATTAAATATATTAGGTTAAATACATTTGCAATAATTTGTAGCATTAACGTATTTTGCTCCCACTGGAAAGAAATAATTGTGTTTACAGGAAAAGCTCACTTAATAAAACCCTAAAACTATTTTATGATATTTTGTCAAACTGAAGGTTGTCTAGCAGGTTAGAAAAAACACTTGCACATTCACTATTTCTAACCCAGGTGCATCATAGATGAGCTCAGTATATTGTAGAAAAGAAGACTCCCACACACTGCCCTTGCATTCAAGACTTCTACTGAATCACTCACCAGAGTGTATCAAACGAGAGTTCCTTTTTAAGTATGCATCCATTTTAGGTTATTTCATTTATATAGCACTTTAAGAAGCAAACAGGTTTTGCACCACAAATGCTTCACAAAGACAGACACATATGTACGTATATACACACAGAAGCATAAAGGCATATTTATGTGCAGAACAGATGTTGTGGAAATAAAGCAAGAGTAAAATATAAGCAAGTTAACCACAATGTAAAACCTAAGAACAAAATAATAAAAACATGTTAAACACAAATCAAAAGCCAGAGAATAAAAGTGGGTCTTAAAAGCGCCACTTAAAAGCATCAACAGACTCCGCCCATCTAATGGCCTCCAGCAGGCAGAGCCGAGGAGCTGCTACAGAAAAAGCCCTGTCCCTTTTTTTTCCACGAACAGGGGTCTGGCGGTGCTGTAAGGGGTGAGAAGTTCTGCGATACATGTAGAGGCGAGATTTGTAGACAATTAAAAGGATTTTGAAGTGTATCCTGCAGTGAACGGGGAGCCAGTGTAGGGATGCAAGGAAAGGGGTGATGTGGTCTCATTTCTTGGACCTTGTTAATAACCGCGCAGCAGCGTCTTGAATTGGTTATAAACGGCTTGAGAGGATGCAAAGGTAGAGGGATTCACAGTAGTCCAGCCTGGGCAATATTTGTGAATCAAATATAATCAAATGAATGACTCTTTCTAGATCAGAGGGTGATAGGAAATGCCTGATTTTGGAGATGTTTCTGAGTTGGAAGAAGCTGGATCGGAATTTTCTGACATCTTGCCGACATGGTCACTGTTAGAGGACCAATGTGGTATCTTGAGCCTTAGCAGTTAAATTAATACACATAATTCCCTCTTTGGTTTTTCCAAACAAACTTAAAAGATGCTAAAAATTCTTAATCAGCCCATTTTCCTCTTACACAGGAATCAGTAAAACGTGCCAATGGGGCAGATCACTTCCAAACGTGATGGGATAGTCCCGGGCATTATCCCTCGTGTCCGCTTCACAACCAATGAGGAAGGACCTCCCAGGTACTCTTCACACCATTTTGATGCCAGCAGCCAGCAAGAAGATGGTAACCTCCAAATTCTGCCAACCATCGTTGTGTCAGACGGCGATTCAAGGTTTGTGTTGTTTACTTCTAGTGTCCATTTCCACTTTTCAAATCACATTTTTTAAAGTTTTTTTTTCAATTAGGGCCCACTTTGGCAAGTCGGTATATCCTTACATTTAAATTTTAGTCATAATTAATTAATTAATGGCATTTATATTTTTTGCTGTCCTGAGAAAGTTAACCCAAAACCACATAGATAGTATTGCTGTGGTATTTTTATGTCTGTATCATTAGATACTAAAGGTAAGGGGAAAAAGACAAGACATTTTGTAAAATAGAGAGCGTGATAATGTGTGATGAAGGTGATACAATCTCAAACTTTGGACAAAAGAAAAAAAAAAATACAGAAATACCATGTTGAATTTAATGGCACTGTACTTCACATCACGATGGTAGATTTCCCAGCATTTAGTAGCATCTAGTGGCCATTAAAGGAACTGCAGCGCATGACAATTACGAATTAAACTTCAGCATTTACTGCATCATTTGCTGTTGTTTTTTCTGTTTATTTAATATAACACATTCTTGCTTGGACCTCTTATCCTCACAGTACATCAGAGCGCCAGGGGTCGAGGATGGAGCTGCGGAGATCTTCCTTCTACAGCACGTTAGACCTGGTGCCACAGCTGGAGCACTACGCCAGCACGCTGCCACACCAGAAGGCGAGGAGCCGACCATCTCTTATGGCTCTCCGCAAGTCATTTGAGGTAAGTTTTCCACATCTCACAGCAACTTGCATCATTTAACTTAGCAAATCCTTGCCTATTGAACTGTGAATGAATTATTAATATAATACATTATTAATATAGTCTGTACCTTATATCTTATTTGCTTATTATTACCTTGTAAAAAGTGTGCGCTATAATCTTTGCAAGCAAGCAGTTACTATACAGATCACTGTAAAAAGCAGGTACTTCAAAAACATTACGAATGCATCCTTACTGCTTTTGAAATTGTAAGTTTCTTGAAATAGCACTGAATATTCAGGGTCAAAGGCCATTAGTTGTTGCATAAAACACTCCCTGGGTGGTTATTCAGTATATGTGTTATCACAATTAGTTGTAATTGTGAAATAAAATGTATTTTTCTCAGGAGGTGGAGGTGCCAAACACCATCACCGACTCAGGAGTCAGCAGCCTGCCAGTGACAGACAGTGGCACCGAAGAGTCACAAGCTCCGCAGGAGAAAGCTCCTGTTAGATTTGGCTGGGTGACTGGAGTCATGGTGAGCGAAGCTTGTGTGTAACACTTGATATATGAAGTAATCTTACAAACATCCCACTAAAAAACACATACTGAACTCTTTGTATTAAACTTTTGTCACAGGTTCGTTGCATGCTGAATATTTGGGGAGTCATCCTGTTTCTCCGCCTGTCGTGGATCACTTCTCAGGCAGGCATTTGTGAGTTATCACATTCACATTCATCCCTCCATCCATTAGTCCCTGTCATTCCTCTGTTTTGTGGCTGTAACACTCCATTGACTGCTGTCACGTTATGTTGTATGAGAATAGTGTGGAGCTTTGTCACAGGTTCAGGGAAGTTAAGGAAAAGATAATTCCCTGAAAATCATAATGGGTTGAAACATTGCAGAATTAAAGCTAATGAAGAAACAAGCATTTGAGCCTTTACTCAGAATTGGCAATTCAAGTCACACTCTGTCATGCCAATCAGTAGATCAAAAACTGATTATATATGTGTTTCAACCTGCAGTATACTGCTATTACCCTTGTTTTCTCCACATTCAGTGATGACTATACGTGACTCGCAAACTTTTGCATGTACAGGACCTACCTGTACCTTTTTCTTAGAAAACATGCTACAACCAACAGATGGTGCAAGAAAGGCCTATCAGAGCTTGATATTTTGACAAAAATGGATGAAAAAGCATATGAAAGCATTGCATCCACACATTAAAGGCTACCCAAGATCTGTCTAACACCATACAAATAAATAAGAACTCTCTGGGACTAACATGACTAGATTCTAAAATACTTCAAAATATCAGCTGCTGGAAGAGTGAGCCCGAAGTTTCTGCAGTAATGATTTAAATTAAGAGAGAGAGAGAGAGAGAGAGAGAGCAGCATTTGTATTTTTAGACAGCATTGTGTCATTTTAGGTAAATACATTTACATACCCAAGAATGGCTTCATACTGTAGATAAGTGTGTGCCAGTGTCTTAAGCTACAGGAAATTATTTAGGTCCAGCCCTGTATCAAAAGCATGTATGATTGAGATGATGCATGCATGTACAGTACATCCCAGTGGTCATGCAGAGGAACAGAAAGAGACATTTCTTATATTATATTATAGTATGATAAGTATCATTGTAATGATATTGACATTCGTGTCATCTCAGTGTTGACCTGGGTTATTATCCTGATGTCTGTGGTGGTGACCTCAGTAACTGCCCTCTCCATCTCTGCCATCGCCACCAACGGGAGGGTGATCTCAGGTCAGTCACTTCCTGTGTCTCAAAATCTGTGCACACACTTGGAGGTTCAAACTAAGGTTTGAAAACATTATACACATGGATGGCTACAGTAATGTACTGATTTTATGTAGTGTATTTTATTTCAAGTGTTAAAGACGTGATAAAGAATGCTTTTAAAAACAACTGGGCCTTTAAGAATGGAAACTTGTATTTTAACACAAATAGATTGAAGACAAAGGAAATAAATATGTACATTTATAATATAATTCTTCAGTTATTGCTTTTTAAAATATCCTTCCCCATAAACCATACATTTAAAATAAAATATCTATTTTATTCTTTTAGCTGCACAAGTCAACAAAACCTTCCAACAAAATTAATTTTAATTTTTACCATAATGATTTCTGCTTTTTAGCATCTACAGTTTTCTTTTTGTTTTTTTTTGTTTTTTGATGAACAACTCTGTGTCACTCTTTTGTGGTTGAACATCATTTTCAGGCGGGGCGTATTTCATGATCTCCCGCTCCCTGGGTCCTGAAATTGGTGGGCCAATTGGGATGGTCTTTTCCTTCGCCAACGCTCTGGCCTGTGCCCTCAACACTGTTGGCTTTGCAGAGGTGGTCCGTGATCTAATGCAGGTACTTATTATGCTTCAGTGCTCTAAAAATGGATATTTAAAAGTTTGTTTTACTACCTTGAGAATATAGACATTAGACAAGGCAAGAAGTTGTAATAGCACACAGTTGTTATGTTTTCAGTTAGCTATTTTAGCTCTTTACTAAGCTTTTATCTTACTGAGGTTTTTCATTTCAGATCATCAATTTGGCTCTAGCTTGGTCGCACTTGGGCATAACACAACAGATTTCTTCCTTTTTAAACTGTCAAGAAGAATCTGACAACCTGAAATGAATAAATCAGTATTGTAAAGGCATATATCAATATGACCTTGAAACATTTGAACTGTTAAGCAAAGGTCCCACAATGACTCCTGACTTTAATGTTTACCAAAAACATGCGCTATATGCATACATTTCATGTTTAGTTTCTTACGTACGTGTGAATAATTTGGTTGTATTAATGTAGGAGTTTGGTGTTGTCATGGTCGATTCAATCAACGACGTCCGTATTGTGGGTGTGATCACGGTGACTATTCTTCTGTTAATTTCATTGGCTGGAATGGAGTGGGAATCCAAGGTGAGCACAATCTGACACATCTCACTTTATTTGCTGGATTTTGCCCATAAATCTCCTTATCTCTTACTAAATTTATCATATCTTTTTCCTTTTTATTTCTTCTCTCATTTGTCTCTGTCTCTCAGACCCAGATTTTGTTCTTTATAGTTCTCATGGTCTCATTTAGCAACTACTTGGTGGGCACAATCATCCCTCCCAGTCCAGAGAAACAGGCCCAGGGCATCTTTGGATACCGCAGTGAGTTCAGGCTTCTCAGAACAAGCTAGTGCCTTTTTAATACAGAAACCCTGCGAACAATTCACCTTAATTTACCTGATGTAGGGATCACTGTATTGATTTATTATTTAAATTAACAAAACATCTGACTTTAACCGATTTGGAAGGCACAGACAAATGATGTTGTGTTGCAGATACGGGCGTCAGATCAAAAAAGCTTCTATGTGTCGTTCTAGAGAGCATGGACAAACTACTTCTTTTGTAGTATATTTTGGAGGACTTGTTGGAATATAAAATGGATCTTACTAGACTGAATGATTCAGTGTCCACAGCAAATCTATTTTCTTAATCCAGCGTCATTAGGAAAGAAAAGTATAGACACTACTTTTGTCTTTGCTGCCAGAAAACCATTTTCTAAAGCCAATATTTCAACTAATTTCTGGCACTTTCCGCAGGTTATATCATCATCGGTTTTAAAATATATACTTTAAGTTTATCAGAGGACAGTAGAGTGTTTTTTGTTGCCTGTCACTAGGTGAGATCTTCATAGAGAACCTGAAACCAAACTGGAGAGGACTTGAAGGCAACTTTTTCCAGATGTTTGCCATTTTCTTCCCCTCCGCTATCGGCATCCTGTCTGGAGCCAACATCTCTGGAGATCTTAAAGTATGAAGGGAAAGAAAGCAGAGATATACTTCTTACATCACAACCACCAACAAGGACTACATTACTGTTGACTTGTGTATTATGTTGTTTTGCAGGATCCTGCTACTGCTATCCCCAAAGGCACTATCATGGCTATCGCCTGGACTACAATAAGCTATCTAGTTATTTCTATAACTGTTGGTAAGTTACTCATTCAACATTTTTATTTTGTATTGATTTGCTTCTCATTGGTTTAATTATCTGATCTGTTTGGGAGGAGAGCCAGAAGCCATGGAGCCTGAGGATTTATTACTTATATAAAGGGCAGTGTCATCAGTGTACTGCAAGAGCATCAGAGCTTTTGGGCTCCAAATGGTAGAAAAAGGAGACATGTGACAGACTTTATGACATCAACACTTCATGACATCACACAGGACCCTTCACACCTCAAAAAATAATTAATTCCAGCTGCCATTAATATTATAAACAAGCAGTGAAGGACCTGCATACAAACACCTGCACATATCTGCACTTAGCTACTTTTTGTGCAGCCACAATTGCCACTTTTGATTTATTCAACATATTTTTGAAATATTTGTGTAGAGGTCTTCATGGGTCCAAAATTTGTAACCCAGTGTAAAACGTCCTTTTGGACAATGTACCCAAACTCGACATATTTAAAATCATTTTCAAAAAAGGAGAGACCTGACTGAAAAAGGGACCCAAGTAAGTCAGACCCAATCCAAGACCCAAAATGGTGTCAACTTGAATAAACACAAATGGGGAAAGAACACCATCATATGCAGCAGCAGGAAGCACAACTAATTAACACTAACATTTCATTTTCCCCTGCACTTCACAGTTTACACTCTCCATCTTGCATCAAAAAATACATCTTTTTCTCCTGATGATAATTACAGTATGACACACCACATAATCAGAGCTGATAGTGAGTCCTCTCAGATCCATTAGGACAGGCTGACATATTGACACACATACCCAAGACTTATGGCAATACAACAGGGCTGAATATGATTAAGACCCCGCCGACTCGGCTCCCGGGTTTGGTCTTGGTTACAAGGAAGCTAGGGACCTGTGAAGACCTCTAGTTCATACTTGTGAACCATGTCAAAGACCATTTTTAATCCCCTTGTACTGGACAGTTACATTTTTCTGCTTCTGATTTGCTTAGGATTTAGTGGTAGAAAACTGTTAAGCACTTCATCATCCAAGATATGAGAGCAAACTACAGAAAAGCAGTACATTCATAAGCTATGCCGCCAGAAAATCAAATCCAGTAGAAAAACAGCATGCAATCAGTGAAGTGGTGAAAAGAGTATTTTATTTATTCCCTATTTGGCAGTCAATTCATCTTGGATTTCAGAGTTTTCAGAAAGAGTTTCTAAAACACTCCATACTTGCATTTGCATTACATCATGTGTATACTATTTACATCTTCATTCTCCTCCAGCGTCGTGTGTGGTGCGGGACGCCTCTGGTAATATGAGTGACATTCTGACTGGAAACACCACTGATGGCTGTGTAGGTCTGGGATGTAACCTGGGCTGGAACTTCACAGAGTGCATCCAGTCCCAGTCTTGTGAATATGGTCTGGCCAACAACTTAAAGGTACCATTCAATCCAGAAGGCCTTCTTTTCCCTTAAATGTTGATGTTTATAATCTGGGTTCACAAACCTGTGTTGACAACTGTTTTATAATATATGATAATGTAAATAGTCATTCTTAATGATGACTATTCCAACCAGGTACTGGGGCAAGTTTCAGGTTTCTACTACCTCATCACTGCTGGTGTCTTTGCAGCCAGCTTGTCGTCTGCCCTCGGCTTCCTTGTCTCCGCCCCTAAAGTCTTTCAGGTAAGAAACCACAGGTGCACCCAGGTGTTAAAATGCCTTTTACAGCCATCAAAATTGTACTTTTATAAACAAAAATATACAATTCTGTATTTGAAAAAAGCAGTAAAACAAACATTAATAAACTATTAGCTTTGATAAGCGGGACAGTTGCACTTTTTCCTCTATTAAAAGCTGGTATATATACATAATATATATATGTCAACATAATGTATTTTTAAACATGGTTAATGCATCCTCCTGCACATTTTCTGTCTATAAAGATGCTGTTCATTCTCTGCTATTGAAAGATTTTCTTCCTGGGTTTCACTTGTCCAGTATAAATATAAAAACCCAGTATAGTTGAACACGTTTCCTAGTCTTCCACTCCATGTGTGTATTTTGATGCATTAAAAAAATCAGCAGCATTAACCATTTGACACTTCCACCTAAATCAAGCTTTGGCAATGGCTTTTCCATGTTTTAACAATGATTTGTTAAGACAAATGAAACCCCCCTCCATGACAGCTCTGCCATCTTTGCTGTAGTGTAGGGGCAACAACATGGGAGAAAGTGACAAAGTTACAGAATAAAAACAGCATAGATATGAATCATTTCATTGATTAAAGCATGTATAAATGTCTAACATGATGCACAATTTTGTTTAATAAGCTTACTGTATATATTCTGCCTTATCTGCCAGTGTTTGTGTAGAGACCGCATATACCCGTACATTGGATTCTTTGCAAAGGGTTATGGGAAAAATGATGAGCCACTCCGGGCCTATATACTCTGCTATATCATTGCTGTGGCCTTCATTCTCATTGGTGGGTATGATCTAATTGATTTGTTTTTATTGCTAATCTCTTCACAAAAAGGTGTTTTTGTTCTTGTAATAATGATTACATATATAAGTAATGTGTTTCTGATTTCTCTCTCCTGTATCGTTACAGCTGAGCTGAACACCATCGCAGCCTTGATCTCCAACTTCTTCCTGTGTTCCTACAGCCTCATCAACTTCAGCTGCTTTCACGCCTCAATCACCAACTCCCCTGGTGAGTTTTTTTTTTTTTACGGAGAATATAGAATTTGGGTTTAGGAAATCAAACTTTTATCCAGTGCAAAGTCATTGGATGACTTGAGACCACCATTTGCCCTCTAGCTGCCATGTTGGACAGAGGTTGTGGCTATGTGAGATTAGAGGTTATGTGTTATGCCTGAAATTCCTCTATTTCTCATTGTCGCCCCCTTTAGGTTGGAGGCCGTCATTTCATTACTACAGTAAATGGACAGCTTTGTTTGGAGCAGTGATCTCTGTGGTGCTGATGTTCCTGTTTACCTGGTGGGCTGCTCTCACCACCTTCTGTATCATCTTCTTCCTGTTTGGATACGTCAACTACAACAAGCCAAGTAAGTCCAAAATAACATATATGTTTTGAAATGCAAATGTTCCGACAAGGCTAATGTGGCCCAGATTAAAGAGTGGAACAAGACAGAACTGTGTGATTTTCCTCCCTCTCTTAGTTTTGTCTCTCAGTTCTTTCATAGTCACCTCACTTTTGTGTGTTTTGACATCCACAGAGGTAAACTGGGGCTCGTCAGTCCAGGCAGGTACTTACAACATGGCTTTGTCGTACTCTGTCTCTCTGTCTGGTGTCGAGGATCATGTCAAGAATTTCAGGTGAGAGACCAAAAATCTGTTACATCATGCATCGATAATCCTCCCATTACACGTCAGCTGATGTTTGTATGAGAATATGTGTTATTCCTGTGAGTGCCAATGTCTGGAATTTGATCTCATGCTTCTCATTTTGTAGAATAGTACTGTATTTACATTTTATCTTCCAGACGTGATTGTCACTGGTGATAAGATTGATTCATACAGTGACTGTTGACCCTCATCTGTGTTCTCCGATGTGTTCTTTCAGACCTCAGTGTCTCGTCCTGACTGGGCCACCAAACCAGCGGCCAGCCCTGGTGGACTTTGTTGGCTCCTTCACCAAGCATATAAGCCTCATGATCTGTGGAGACATAATCATGGTCAGTCTCAACTGTTTTGTTCTGGAAAAGAAAATAAGAGTGACCATTTATATCCTTTATATCCTATCCAGTCTTCAACATCCTTACAGTAGCTTTTCATCAAACATGTTTTACTGTTCATGTTGAATGTCTTTATCTTGCTTTTATGTCTTGGATTAAATCATTAAAGATCCCATTGAATTCCTGACTCCTCTAGGAGCAGGACAGGCAGACTCGGCCACACGATGCCATGGATTGGTTGGTGAAGTGGATGAACAAGAGGAAGGTGCGCTCCTTTTACACTCGCTTCACCGCCGACAGCCTCAGAGTTGGAGCGCGACACTTGCTACAGGTAAAGCATCTCCTATTTGAGAAGCTGCATGTGTTTATATGTGGGAAGTAACTACAGCTTCAATTGTACAAATCACATCTACTGGAAATGTATCTGGCATCAGATTCTATTTTAGGATGACAACCTGTTAAACATGAGTTATATGTCATCCTCGCAATTCTGGCTGATGGCAAATAGTTGCTTTCAATGCCCACAAATGGCTCTTTATTTGTGACATGAATTATTATTTTTTTCCTATTTAAACCTCTTATTTGTTTGTCAGGACACATCATCTATGATCCCTAAATCTTTAAATATATTTTTTGTTCTCATTTGACATTTTTTTCAAGGCTTCGGGTCTTGGCAAGCTGAAGCCCAACACTCTGGTCCTGGGCTTCAAGGCAAACTGGAGAGAATGTTCTCCTGAAAGCATTGAAGATTATACCAACACCATATAGTAAGTGTAGACTTTCTCAGTTTTACTGGCATTGAAAGATTACACAGCTCTCTAAAGTGTGAGGAAATGTTGCAAATTTAAAAAATGCATTGTTGCTAAGCTAAAAGTAAGGCTGTGAATTATTACCATACCACAAACTTAGATTATATTTGCATATTTAAGTCCAAACCCCAGTGATAAACATGTCATAGAGAGACTTACACTCATTTGCCAGTTTATTTGGTACACCTAGCTAAAACTAATGCAGTCTAATTCAACAGTCCTGCAACGATATTTAGATTACCCTCATTGATATGAATGGGGTAGACAAAATAATAGAAACACATGCCAGTCTTATGCAATACAGTTCAACAGCACCACAAACTACATCCTCCAAAAATACCATACACCTCTCTAAAATAGTTTCAACAAAAACGGAATATTATAACCTTCATGAAAGTAGAATTTATTGCAGGACTCTTGTGTAAGACTGCATTAGTTTTAGCTAGTTCTACCTAATAAACTGGTAGTCTGTAATGCTGCCTTAATGAAATAAGTTGTTAACAAGGGCGCCAAAAAGAAAAGAAAAGAGAAAACATTAATATGCAATCCAGCCTGTATAGTTACAGGTGCAGTAAAACAACTACATTTATCAATTTGTAACTTTAACTTACTCTTCTTCTCTTGCTTTTCTTTTCTCTAGTGATACCTTCGACTCCAACTACTGTTTGTGTATCTTGAGGATGATGGACGGGCTGGATATCTCTGACCAGTTTGATTTTGAAGGTTAGAAATCCAGACTTCATAATCTTTTTAAATTTTCCGTGTGCTTTCCTACAAATATGACATATTTGTATAATATAATATTCAACTAAAAAAAATATGGTAAAGGATGTACTGTCTGTTCTCCAGTCAACCAGGGCTTTGAGCCTGATGAAACTGTCGAAAATGACGACCAGCAATCTCCTGAGAGAGAATCAGGTGAGCACTTACTGTATGCACACATACACATTAGACTACAGTATTTTTGTATGACATTGTATTGACTTGCATTCACTCCTAAAGAATCACCTCTACCATTAAATCCTAACTGATCCTCATCTAATTGTAACTCAAATAGAAAACCATTTTAGCTTCTATATCTCTGAGCACATTTTTGAGATGCCCCATGACATCAGTGGAGACACATTTTATTTTAAAGTGGCTATAATCAACAATGTGAAAGGGGTCACTCATAGTGAGGAACCTACAGAGAATTACTGAGCTTTATAGTGAGTTTCAGATCATTGTTTAGCTATCTGGCACACAACTTTACTGTTTTGGTAAACAGTTTTGGCAGCTATTATCAGCCAAAAAAGCTCTAAAAACCCACTCTCCACTACCTGCTCAGCACCAAACAGCAGACAGACACAGTTAGCAAATAGCTGGTGAACATAGTGGAACATTTAGCAGCTACAGAGCCAGATATTTCCCTCAGGAGTTGGTAGAGACCAAAAACAGATCTCAAAGAGAGTGAATATTCGATTTATATTAATCAGGTGGCCAGAAACACGACTCCAAATGAATGATTTTTGCTCCCTAGCTGCTGGATGTATTAATATTATAAGATACTGTAAGTGCACCATATCAACTTAAAAGGAATTTGTTTCCGCTGCCGCCAAGTGGCCAAAAACATTTATATATTGCAGGTTTAAGGTGACATTTCGGCAGCCTCTTTGCTCTTTCTGCACTGCACATACAGCAGAGAATGACAATATAAACATAGCTTCTGTTCATGTCATTAGTGCAATAATGCTCTTCAAAGTTTGCGGATGTGTAAAACAATGAACTAGAGCCTACATTTCTTCATGGCGTTCTATGCCACCACCTCGTCCATTACAGTATTTTATTATACTGGGACATTTCAGAGTGCATTATTACTTTGTTATATTACTCAGAGTAAATATAATTACTGCCCCCGCACCTTACTCTTCCTCCTCTTGCTGTTACAGCTGACGACATCTCCGATAAAGGTGACAGTGATCAGATCAAGACAGTGTTTCAGAATGACCAGGGGAAGAAGACCATCGATGTCTACTGGATAGCTGATGATGGAGGTGAGCCCAAAGAGAGGTCAGATCTGACAAAACAAGCACAATACACTAGTTTTAGTTTTTATTATCATCATTTATTACAATAATGGTCAGTAGAAACAAGGGGGAGCCACCTCTATGGCTTACACTGTAAACTGGACACAGAGACATGCTGAAAAATACACACTGATCATGGCTCCTCTTTCTTACCTGCAGTATTTTTCTTCTTCTTCTTCTTCTTCTTCTTCTTCTCTGGAAAGGTCTGACTCTGCTGGTGCCTTACCTGCTCACCAGGAGGAAACGCTGGCACCGCAGTAAGGTCAGGGTCTTCATCGTAGGAGATGAGGAAAACATGGAGGAAGGCCGCAACGAGTAGGTTTTCTCTGTTCTCTCCAGTGGACAATTTAATTTGGACTTGTAATAATCTGCATAATCCCATGCATTTATTTATGCAGTAAAATGGTGGATGTATTCTGGAGTATTTTGTGCAATACACAAAGATGTCAGATTTCTTACTCCAATTCATGGACACTTTTCTGTTGCCGTATTTAATGGGGTGCATGATGGTCTGTGGAAACTGATGTGCTTGGACTTTGATTGTTGTTCCTTTTAGGATGATCGCTCTGCTCAAGAGGTTTCGTTTGGACTTTAACGATGTTACAGTCATGACGGACAGTGAGAGGCGTCCACATGCCAAGAAGTATGTCTGGAAAACCTTTCGCATTCACGGTCACAAGTCACAACATACACTGAAAACTGAACAGTTAGTACTGATACAGGAAGGGAACAGTTTATAACGATCATTTTCACCGCCTTGCACAAACCGAAGTTTTAGTTAACAAACAAATTACAAAACATTAAAGCCACTATGTGCAGTATTTGAAATTTTCTGACTCTGACTCCCCCAAGTGGTACGTTCCCCCCATGGATTTTTCCACACACAAACACAAGCTGTAATCACATAAAAATGTTGGTTTAAAATGAGACAAATAAACCACAATGGGCTTTTAATGCGCTTTTAACCTTTCACTCAGTGGTAGATTGGTATTAAAAAGAAACAACAGCCCTGGAAATTTTAAAATTTTAAACTTGTCCATTAAAAGAGACCAACAGACACTTACTTAGGGATATTGCCATTTTCAAAATATTTAAAATGAAGATAGTATTTTACAAATGTTAAGACTAGATTTCTGTAGTTTTTTGTAATTTCAGTAGATTTTATCTCTGTCCTTCACCGCACACTAACTCCTGTCCTTGTTGTTCTTTGCTGCTTCTCAGCCTGAGCAGGTTTGTGGACAGTGTCGCCCCCTTCAGGCTATATGATGAGGCGCAGGAAGGTGTCTCAGTTCAGGAACTGAGACAAAACGCCACGTGGAAGATATCAGACAAAGAGTTTGAGGCCTTCAAACTTAAGGTGTGTGTATACATCATTCATGTCCAACATGTGAATAAACTCTGTCAAATGTCACTGTCTCTGTGAGGCCCATCGGTTGTAAGATGACTAACTTTTATTTCCTCCCTTCACAGTCTGAGAGAAAAGTGAGGCTGAATGAAATCATCCGGAGGAATTCTCAACAAGCTGCTCTCGTGCTTGTGTGAGTACACTGTTTAAATTATCAGTTCAGTTAGGATATTACAAGGCTCATCTGATTTACTGTAAATGGAGCATATTTAATGCACATGGCATATAGCAATTTACCTTGAGATCCTGCACCTTGATAGGGGGAGAAGGTAGTCTCTAAAAGAGGGTGGTCAGTATTTGTTTTTTTTTTTTTACATTTTTACATATTTTGGAGATGCTCCCCTTTGTTTTGGAGGAAAGTGATTAAAACCAAAAAAAGTAGCATCCCCATGTCTTCTCTTCCTCCTGTCTCCACCCTATTCCCACCTCCTGTCTCAGGATTTAGTCAGTCTTCCTTTAGCCCCCCGCCCCCCTTAATTTAGCATTTGTAAGCACTACATCATACTACATTTATAAAATGGTTTTTAGAACACTTTTTTGTGGGAAAACAGCTTCTATAGAACTGCTGAAAACAGTGAAATTACACTAACCAAAAGTATGTCGACACAGGAACAAAGTATATGAACACCTAAACCTAAAAGGGTTTTGATTGTGGGCCATATACAGAAAAATATAAGGAGTCAATAGTAAATGTGTAGTTTTCAACTGCAAGAAAATCTGTGTTTCTACACCAGAAAACCCCATGGCCATAGAAAATTAATTTTCTATCAAAATAAACAACACTACACACTACAAAACAGTTTAACGTTTGACATTACAGTATTTTATTGGTGTGGTGCACTAATTTGACTTGTGTGATATTTTCATCATAGGTCAAATTAGGGCAACGTTTGTTCTTTTTGTGCTGTTTTGTTATGTTCATGTAAATGTTATGTTTTTTTTCCAGGAGCCTTCCTGTGCCACACAGCCACTGCCCCAGTGCTCTGTACATGGCCTGGCTCGATACTCTGACCTGTGGCCTCCACTGCCCCGCGTTGCTGATACGAGGAAACCAGCAGAACGTCCTCACTTTCTACTGCCAGTGAATCCTGTCTGACAGGGATTGATATTTTGAGACTGTAAATTAAAACAAACCCTTGGGAACAAAGGGAAAAACACACACAAACCTAATAAGTGAAATAAGTTTTAAGAAAAACAAGTTTGTGCAAGGTGTGCAATTGGTGCCAAGGGGGGGTTAACAAACTTGATAATATTTGAACATAAAGAAAAAATGTGTACAGAGTAAGAGCTCTTATAGGCAGTGATGGAAGATAACACCAATGGAGTTACTTGCATCACTGTCATCAAGATCATTTTCGATCGGCAACAGCTGCTGGTGAAAGCAAAGAGAGAGGAAGAGTCAAGGACCCCTCTGATGCTACTCGGCCAGAGCCACAACCTGGAACAAAAAGTGATACAGGATGCACCCAGATCCAAAGAGAATGAGTGTAATCCAGGTAGTAAGGAAGTATGAAATGCTGAGTGGTCATACAGGCTGCACTGTCCTGGGTTGTTCATAGGTGGCAGCCCTGCAACAGCCAGTACCAGATACTGCAAATCTGACTTTGCCAAAAACCAACAAGAGGTGTCTTAATAAGGTGTTGAGCCACCATGAGCCTCCAGAACAGCTCTAAATTCGATCTACGAAAGGTATGAAAACCATTCTTCCAAAAGATATTCCCACATTTGGTGTGTTGATGATGGTGGTGGAGAGCACTGTCTAACATGTCGCTCCAAAATCTTCTGGTGCCTACGAAGGCTTAGCATATGAGCCATATAGCTTAATTGTATCATTTAGTACGCCCTTAAGAAAGCATCTGCATTTGTTATGCTTCTCTACTCATTTATTTAGGTTTTTCCTTTAATTTGCCACCTATCTATGTTTATATTCTGTACATACATATATATATATATAACCATATGAAATTAAGATAAATTAAAATCAGAAATTACTGAAAGAAACTTGAGAATATGGAATGAACACACACACACAGAGACTGTCCAAAATCACTCCCTATTTACTATATTGTATATGTCTTAATATAAAAACTATCCTTAGATGAACAGCCCATTAAATGGTTTTATCACAGTCTCTCTGGTTGAACTCAGGCGGTAGTATCCAGTGGTTCCAAATCAAGTGCTTGAGGTTAGTCTAGGTGTCCCACAGGGGTCTATTCTTGGTCCTCTTTGTTTTGCAATATTAGTGCTATTTACTACGCTTGAGATGCTTATTAGTTTAATTACTATACAATGACTATATAAAATGTCCACCATTGTATTTGAATATCCAACACATTTAACATTTATGCTATATAGTGCACTCAAAAGTAAACAACGGAAGTCGTATCTAAAAATGTGCTAACAGTCTTACAATGCAATGTCACATTTTATAGATACAGTAAATGAACAGTCGTGCAACACAACACCTGTCAGTGAATTGATGATGCAAAGTGATGATTTATAAGTGTCCATATATCAAGTTGAAGTAAAAGTGTCTATTATATAGGGAGTAATGAATGAGTGAGTGAGAAATTGATTTCGGACACTGAATATTCTGGATAGACAAACTATTTCTGTTTCATTCAATATTCTCAAACTTTCATTACATAATGTCAGTTTTCCATTAAAATGGAATATTAGCAGATTTTAGCAAGACTTTCATTACATGTTTGGAAGTTTGTATTTAAAAACAGCAAATTATGTGTGAACGTTAAAACAAAAGATCATGTACAGCATTCATTGCAAAATAATTGAGACATGTAACTTACAAATGTAACACAGGTAATAAAAAACTATACTACAATGTAACTTTAGCAATGTAGTAACTGAGCTATTTTTACATGTGACATTGCACTTGATTATTGTTCCTGCTGGGAGCAGAGCCTAAGGTACGAAGGTATGCATGCCTAAGTACCTTCGACCTTGGTGAATAATATTTGTGCATACTAGGATTTCAACTTTGGAAAGTTTAAGTCTTTTGAATTAAACTTATACTGTATAGCCAATAACAAATTTCATTTTTGACAAATAAATGGACTTAGACTTGATTTAATGTTTTGCTTTTACAGTAAATTGTTTTATATACGTGATTATTTCACTGTAAAATTATGTGACTGTAGTTTTTATTTATGTTGGCCATAAGATGTGTCAACTGTGTCTGAAATTTGAATCCTAATTAAATGAAATAAATAATAAAAATAAGACAAAGTTATTGCTGGCATGGCAGGAATCCTACCTCAGGGGGTAAGATTATCTTTGAATTATGAATTTGTTTATTTAGGATCCCAAAGTCTGTATCTTCAGAGCTCAAATATTAAGTCATATATGTAAAGCAGATTCAATATTTTCCCCATAAGTGGTAAGCTTTTGTGACCCCTTTTCTTTCAAACTTCATTAATCTGCATTATTTGTACAGGCTGCATTTTGTGTAATGTACATTTTGTCTGCTTTATACTGTGATATGTTTTGATTTCTATAATACTAAATACATTACAACTATCCTAAAAGATATGGAGTCATTCCTGTCAACAATGAACAGTTTACTGGCAATGATTAAGATCTGAAACCTCGATATTTTAATATTGAAATGCTCAAGTCAATGTGGCAACTAGAGTGCGTGAAAAGGATTAATAAACTATTGGGAGCAGTCTCCATGAGCACAGAGCAGAGTGAGGCTGAGGGGGAATCACAATCCCAGTGCATGTGAAATCTAATTTATATAATAAAAATGGTGTTTTCAGGTAATACATAAAGTTTAAAATCTTTTTGGACACAATAACAATAACTACCTGCCAGTCATTTTTATTTAATTCCAGAAGTTTTTATTATATATATTTTTATCGTGTTTTTTTATTTCATTTGATTTTTTTTTTTTATTTCACAACACAATTTTCCTGCTCTATTCTATGTCACTTTTTAAGCACAAAGTCAGTTGTCAGTCAAGACAACACGAACACGGCAGAGCTAGTTATGTAACTGGCTGTCCACTCATTCAGACCAGAGCAATTTAAAGAATAACTGGATTATCTATCTATCTGATTTAACAGATATTATTTTCAAACTAGATTTGACACCATAAAGTTTGCACTCCAAACCACAACTTAATGTGAGTTTATATGAAAAAGGTTTTGTGTAGCAATTTTTGCAAAATAACTAAAATGTGTAAAATATATAACATTTAAATATGTACAGGGTTTACTATAAGTAAGCAGTTACTGAGCTATTATGACCTTTGACCTTACATTTAATTACTGTTCCTACTTACAGTTACAGGGAGCAGAGCCACAAAGGATTGTACGTTTACCTGGGTATCCTTTGAACCTGCGGAATATGATCAGTGCATACTGTAAAATCATGTGTTGACGTTGTCTATAAGTATACATAGCTTTCATTTATGCAGCCATTAGCTGTGTATGTTTTGTCTGGGTTTTAAACACAATCGAAATGGGACAAAATCATTTCTGGGATAACAGTAACCCTACTGGATTAAATGATTTTAAAAATAAATTTCACAAATTAGATGTTTGAGTAATAAACATAAATTCTCATAAGTGGATGTATCAGAATCAGAATCAGAATCGGATTTATTGCCAAGTAGGTTTTCACATAGAAGGAATTTGCTTTGGTGTATTGGTGCATAAATAAGCATAGTAGAGAAAAATAAAAAATAAAGATATATAAAATAAAGCCAATAAATAGCAAGTACTATAAAAAGTACTATATAAAATAGAGAAATTAGCAATAAAAATTAGAAGAAATATAAAATGCAATAATGTGAAAATGAAGAGCTGTACATTTTGTGCAGGATGTGCAAAATATTAACTGAGGGATGTGCAAAAGTTCACAGTATGCAGTCTACAAAGATGATAACTCCGATACAATAATACTTCTCTTTTCTTGCCATCAGTGGGTCATTTCCTGGTAATAAAAATAACATTTTCATATTCAAATGCTGACATTAAGGGTGGCTGTTAGTAGAGCCTGTAATATTTCATTGAGAGCAGTCTGCATCAGCACATCAAGGAGAGAGTGAAGCGAAGAGATGTAAGTTTAAACTCTTTTACCTCATATTTATATCTCATATTTCAGATTTATCTCATACATATGTATATATATTCAATATGTTCTTAGAGCTATTTGCCTGTCAGGACTTTTATTTAACATTTTGAATATAGAATCAAATAAACATTGTGAATTTAGCTTTTTCATTTACCAGACTTGATTTTATAATTTATAATTGCAACAACAATTGCAACGCTGCATTTTGTTATGTTATCATTTCATTTTCTAGTTTTTACAAGTGGTGGACAGAATAACAGAAACACCTGACGATATAATGCCAACAATTAAAATACACCTGCAGTAAATACAACCTTTGGTCCAGTGTTTAGTTTTTGATGCCACTGTGTCAGAGGTGTTTTGAATTGACTGGTCAATTTTTCATCTTGTGAGTGTGTCCCTCTTATTTTGTGTATCACCTGTGCATTCATGATGGACATTTCAAGCTTCTACACAGAAACACTTATTTTAGGTTGCTGTAGTGTAATAGTTTTTTAAATCTGTATAAAAAGCATGCATGAATGTGCACTGTTAGTTCTGGTTTGACTATGGTTTGCATATTTCCTACCATCCTGTATCCTTCTTCCTTATTAGACTAAATTTGTATACTGGAGGGAGTGGTGCAGTTTGTTTTTACAAACAGACATACAGTCAGTGGTTAAGTGTATTTCATCTAACAGAGACAAGCTGTTAAAATTTCTGTGTTTGGTTCACTGCACCCTAAAATATCAGTTTCATCTAACAGAGCAAAGATGCAGTGGAGTCTGTTTCTGCTCATTCTGATGGGTAAGTGGATCATCTTACCAGCTCTACTGCAGTACTACTGCTGCCATCTTCTTAGCTAAAATTACCACTGCTTAATCTGGATTCATTAAGGGGAAATTAAGGGGATGATGTAAGTACTCTAGGTGTGACCTGGGTGCTTGTCGTGCTATCAGCACCAATACTGAACAATGTTTTTTTTGTTTGTTTTGTTTTGTTTTTTTATGTTTTTAGGTCAGTGTTCCTTGTACACATGTCGCCACTATGAATACCACTTTATTGAGGAGGAAAAGACCTGGGAAGAAGCCAAGAAGTATTGTAGAGAGAACTATACAGACCTGGCCACAGTGTATAACATGACAGACATGGAGCGACTCCGTGCTTCTTCAGAGAATCAAGACGACGCCTGGATCGGGCTGTATAACAACCCAGGAGGAGAAAACAGGAAGTGGCACTGGTCTCTGCCGGGGGTGGAGTTGAGTGATATGCAGACAAAATGCGATGATACTTCAAATGGAAGTAATAGTAATGAAGATAATGAGGAGAACTGCACAACTGTGCAGAAGAACAAATGGAAGAATGGCCATTGTAATGACAATCATGAATTTATCTGCTACAATGGTGAGAATATGTGACTAATAATGCTGTTGTGTGTATTCAGCATATCATCCTTTCAAACAATTGTTTTCTATGTGGACATACAGTATACCTCATCTCAGAAAAATCTAAATATATAATCTAAAAGTCACACTAGTATTAAATTTTAACCTTTTTTTAAAAAAAAAAAAAACTGCAGTGGAATCATGCTGGTTTTATGAGACTAAATAACTTGTCTGTTTACTCCACAGAAAATAATGAATCCAATAAAATGTTCCATTTTATTCAGGATAAGATGAACTGGACACAGGCTCAGAACTACTGCAGAGAACATCACACCGACCTGGTCAGTGGATGCAATCAGTTACAAAACGAAAAACTCAAGAATGAAATTACTTCTAGAGAGAACAATTTGTGGATCGGCCTGTTCAGAGACACCTGGAGGTGGTCAGATGGGAGCAATTTCTCTTTCAGAAACTGGGATCAGGGGTTCTTTGAAAACAGCGGCAAGAAATGTGCTGTGACTATGTTAAACAGATTTGGAAAATGGCGCTATGATGATTGTAATAAGCCAAAACCCTTCTTCTGCTATGACGGTGAGTTTTGCAAAGGTCCATATCAACTGTTTTCTCCTGTAGAAGCATAGCTGGAATCAGTCGGAAGATCCGTCTAAATTTAGAGTATCTATATATTCTTTTAGTTATTTATGCATGTATGTTGACTTTCTTTCAGTGGTGAATATATTTATTTCAAAAACACAGGATTTCACATCTGTATTCTGTCTGTATTTGTACTTCAATGAATAAATATTAGAACTGAGAAAAGCTGAC
Organism: Macquaria ambigua; assembly: GCA_008360985.2. Classification (NCBI taxonomy): domain Eukaryota; kingdom Metazoa; phylum Chordata; class Actinopteri; order Centrarchiformes; family Percichthyidae; genus Macquaria; species Macquaria ambigua. The sequence continues at coordinate 84,651 of VMKM01001131.1, read as the reverse complement.
AGTTGGACCAAAATTTTACAGTTTGTATTTATATTTAGATATTCCACATTAGCACCAAACATACAACAGTGATTTAAACGTAGTACAGTACTGAAAATCCATATTGGATCCCAGTGTTCTCAATAATTAGGTAGCTGCTGGTATGATCCTGTGTTTGACTCAATTTCTGCCATGACAGATAAACTGATCCTGATCAAAGGCAGCAAGAACTGGACTGAGGCCTTGCATTACTGTAGAAGCAACTACCGTGACCTGGTCTCCATCACGAACCCTGACCAGCATAGACGGGTCCAAGAGAGAGCCAAGCAGACCAACACTTCCTCCGTCTGGCTGGGACTGCGCTACACCTGCACTCTGGATTTGTGGTTCTGGGTCAGTGACGAGCTGGTCTGCTATAACAACTGGGCCTCAGGGGAACCAAACGATGAGTGTGACATGTGTGGAGCCATGGACATTACAAGACCACATAAGTGGATCAAGAAGCGTGAAAATGAGGTGTTTAATTTCATCTGTGCTGTAAACTAAACTTTAAACCCACTCTAAATCACTGGTGACAGACTATATTTCTGGTGTATTTTTCTGACTGCAGCAACCTTACACTGCACTAACAGTCTGCTCTCTGGGTTGGCAATGGCAATATGGCAAATGTAAAAATCACAACCTGAATATGGGAGAAACAAAATTACTAACAGGCCTTGAGAGAAAGTGGTAAACATGTCTTTCTGTCTCCTTGTCCTGATTCAGTAACATCTGAATTACTTCCTTCATTATCACAGGATGGCAGAGAAGTACAGACAACAACAAGCAGTGATCATTTGTTATTCCATAAGGATGTTGTTATATTTTTTATTTTTTAAAGTGTGGGTTTTTTATGCATCTTGCTTGAGGTTGTATTTTGCATCCCATCAGTGTGGTACAGTAGTATATAAGAGAAACTCAGAATAAATAAAGCAACATATACTGGCTTGCTATTTCATATACTCAGTTTGGAATATTTTATGTTAGTTTTTAGGTATTTTAGGTATTGCTTAAGATCTGATGATGTTCTGAAACCATTTAACAATTGAGATGTTCATCTTTTACATATGTGATGCCTAATTTGAGAGTGAAAATGCAGACTACAATTACCGTATGTGTGAAAGGACTTTTATACAATACGATATTTAACAATCATAAAAATAAAAAATAAAAAAACATGTCTGAATATGTACTGAAATGGATTTAAATAAAAATGCTGTTCAATCTATATGGTTTTCAGCAATTGTTCATTCTTATATGCAAATTGATACCAGATTCTTTACTTAAGCAAAAGTACCAGTACAGCATTGTAAAAACATTCCATTAGAAGTATAAGTACTTTATTTAAAATTCAAGTAAAAGTACAAAAGTATTATCAGCAAAATGTACTTGTTCTGAAGAAAATTGGCCCTGTGGGTGATATTTTATTATATATGATATTGTTAGTTATTTTATTTGTTAAAGCTGATGCATCAATGCATACTGCATTTTACTAGTGTAGCTGAGGTGGAGCTGTTTGGTCCAGCAGCTCCCAACCTACGGGTGGGCTGCCTCCCTCCAAATGGCCACAAAATAAAGCTCGAGGGTTGTGGGATGATTAGAGTTCTGCTATACACATTTCTGCTAAAAGTCAAGTCTTTGCTTTTTTTGTGAGATACTGGACAATTATACCCCTTTCAGCCTCAAACAATTATCCAAGTCTTAGATGTACGGAACGGCTGACACCTGAAATGTTGTTTGTTTGTTTGTGTGTGTGTGTGTGTGTTTTGTAAGACCAAGCACCACTGGTTTAATCTGTATTGTGTTTTATGTGTTTTAGAAGTTTATTGTTTAAAAAAACTTAATCTGTAACTAGTAACCTCAGCTGTCACATAAATGTGGCTGTGAGTAAAAAGTACAACACTTCCCTGCAATGTAGGGAAGTAGGCTACAAGCAGCCTGAAAGCAGCAGATAACGGAAATACTGCAGTTAAGTACCAGCCTACCTCAAGATTATTCTTAAGAGCAGTACTTGAGACAATGTACTTTGCACCACTGATAAAGAAGAGCATTGCTAGATTCAGTTTGGCTCTGCTGAGTCAGGGAAGTAGGAAGTGTTGTTGTTCCTGTAAGTCACGGATGTTTTTGTTAGCTACGTCAGACGGCGCACCTAATCCTGCAGCTCGCACTTGGCGCAAGACGGCGGCTCAACCTGGTTCCACCAGCGCTCTAACCTTATCAGGCCGGCAGTAGGCCTACATAGCCAGCAAGTGTTTACACCATGGGGGATCCTTACCAGTATCCTGTTTTCTTCGAGTGTCCCAGTTTGGACGCAGAACAAAGAAAGAGAATAGAAACCTACTTTCAAATTCGCCGCAAATCAGGAGGCGGAGAGTGCGGCTCAGTAACAAACATAAGTGATAAAGTTTACAGCATTGCTTTTAAAGATCGAGATGGTAAGACACGTGTTTTTAAATATGTAGATATATGTCTGTTGATTTGGTCCTAGTCGTTGATTTCTTAAATTATGTCGTCGAATTAATGTCTTGTGCTAGTGAAAGTGAAAGTATGCCTGCACTGAAAAACAGGTTTCTCTCATTAGAATATTTCTATTTTTTTTAATGAAAGACACCACTTTTACTGCTTGCAGACCCACATTCAAACTGTTTGACTGCCTGAGTTATACTTTTTCACATACTGTAGCCGACATGAACTGCATATCAAGCTGTCTAAATTTAGAAACATCATTCTTGTTTCACTTTCACACTGTGTTCAGACTGCTCTTCAAGGTGAATCTTAGACTCAGCATATTGATTCAGTGTTTGATATTTGTGTCAGTTCTCATAAAATGAGCTAAATAGGTTAGTAAATCCTAGACCTAAACAACAATTAATTCTCATGTCATTCTCACAAGTCACATTGCAGTCTGCCAACTCTATAATTTCTGGTGTTGGGAGAAATTTTGTAAAACAAAAGGCAACAGCGAAAAAAGATGTCAAGGCCTATCTTTCAATCACAGCCAATCACTGCAACTCATGAATGCACTGATAACTTTAACTCCACTAGAGAGGGTGTGGCAGTGATAACAGCTGTTGTCATTTCTGCTTAGTTGAAATGAAAAACTGAGCACTGGTTGAAAGCATGGATGGATTTATGACACAATGGGCCCCTGGGCGTAGACATGTAAAAGGCCCCCATCACTCTTGCATTGGGGCAAGACACCCAGACTAAAGGATAAAACACAAAACGACTACAAACAACACAACTACGTAATTTGTCGTTGACTTGCTTATTTTGCATCGCTTTATATTTTTTGCGTCGTTTTGTGGTCATTTGTAGTTGTTTTTCATCACTTTGTAGGCTAATTGTTCTGTGTCTCTGTAGTAAACGTTGCATCCCTTTGTAGTTGCTCTGCATCGCTTTGTGTCATTTTGTGTGTCTAAGGTGGAGGATGGAGGGGCAACAAAAAAAACTAGTGCTAAAGACAAAAGCCCTAATACCTTATGTTCCCCTTTCTGTCTCAGCTCAGCAAAGAGTCCTGCAGACGGAACATACGTTGGAGTTTGCAAGTGGTCCTCTGGTGCTGACTGTGAGAGACAACCCAGGACCCACAAGCAAGAAAGTTAGCCCAAAAGTAGACTTAACTTCATCACAGGTCAGTGTGGAAAGTCTTCTAAAATAGTGTCTCATCTCTCAGTAAATGTTGCATTCTACATTTGAAAAGAAAAAAAAAAGTCAAATTATTTCAGTTGGTTATAAAAACCTTCATATTCTATAGTCTTAAACACTGATTGAATATCAATAACTCTCTCTGAAAATAAAAATGTATGTAATGTATATCTTTCCAACAGCAGAGCTCACAGTCCACTCCTGCCTCAACTCCTCCACCAAGTGGTGAAGACTATGAACTACAACCTGATGCTTACCTCCTTCGTTACCTAAAGGAATGTCCCAAGGCTGGGAAAGAACTAGAGATAGAACTCGCCTCAGCGGCCTGCTCTGCCCAGCTTTACCCAGACGAGGGGAGGGTTTTAGTTAGTCACTTAGCTCAACCTGGTGCTGTAGATGAAGTTAGAAACTGGAAAGCTGAGGTAGACAAAGTTTTTGATGGCTACCTGTGCCACTATGAGGTGGACCCTCACAAAGTTAAAGCTTTGCTTCAGTCCTGCAGCTCTCGTCAGACCACAGATGAGGTGAAGGTGTACAGTGAGGTCGGTATGGCTGTTGTAGTTGGGGAACGTTCTCAGGTGAATGCCAGGTTGATGGATGTAGAGGGCTCATGTGTTAAACGAAGGTCACGTTCAAGTGAGAAGAAAACCAGCATTCGTCGACTGGGCGAGGCCAAGCTTCGTCTCCTCTGGAAAGAGATTGAGCACAGTTTGGGACAAGATTTTTCAGGAGTGAAGGTGACACAGGGAGATGCAGGTCAGTTAGTTTTGGAAGGTTCTGTGGAGGAAATTCTTAAGGCTGGAGAATGGATCTCTGATGAGGAGAATTTGGTGTTAGAAAGGACAGTTTCTGACATGAGCCCACATTTTTTGGCCTTTCTAAGGAAGGCATACGGAGGTCCAGGGGTGCTAGGTGACTTTTTAGGGGTTGGTGACAAGGTGGAAGTAGAGTTACGAGACACAGAGCTACGTTTCTTCACCCTCTCTCCTTATAAACTGGATGACGCAGAAAAAAAACTACAAGAAAAATTCAAGGAAGTCAAGATTGATGTTCCTAACTGCTCTGCTGTGCCATCTGAGCTTAGGGAAAAGCTCAAGTCCAAGACAAATGAGATGAACCAAGGGCAACATAGGGCTCAGGTCGTGTTTGGCTCAGACAGCACGGTGTGCTTACTGGGCCACACGAAAGAGGTTGAAGAGCTGAGTGAAGCTGTCACACAGTTTATTTTGGATCAGGCAAGCATAGAAAGCAAAGTACTTCTCCCTTTCCCAGAGTTAGTACAACCTTTACCAGAATTGCTGAAACTGCACAAGCTTGAGCATTCAGGGGTTACCTTCCATCCTTTAACATCTTCCTCTGGGCCAATGGTGGTGCTGGAAGGTCCATCCAGCAAAGTGACTGAGGTCAGGAACAAACTGGGTCGATTTCTGGACTCCCTTGTTCAGGGCAGAGTCACCATTGACCTGCCAGGGGTAGTAAGATATTTCAAAAGTCCCTCTGGAAGAGAGAACATTTTAAGTGTTGCTCATTCTCAGACGTGTCTGGTACAACTTCAAGAACAACCTCACGCTACTAGACAGAATTTGGCATCTGGTGCAGGATTGTGTAAAGGAGGCACAACAGTGGCTAGCTACAGCCTTTGTGACGGGCTCCAGGTGCTGGTGTGCCAGGGTGACATCACCATACAGGATGCTGATGCCCTGGTGAACGCTGCCAATGAAGATCTGAAACACGGTGGAGGTGTTGCTGCTGCACTGAGTAAAGCAGGTGGCCCCCAGGTGCAGAAGGAGAGCAGTGCTATAGTAAAGCAGGCTGGAAAAATTCCTACAGGTGAAGTGGTAGTGACCACAGGGGGGAACTTAAACTGCAAGAAACTGCTGCATGCTGTTGGGCCTGTAGGTGGAAAATCAGGTGGCAAAGAAAGGGTGTTACTGGAAAAAACTGTCCAGTCGGCTCTGAATCTATCAGAAATGATGGAGTTCAAGTCCATAGCCATGCCCTGTATCAGCTCAGGCGTGTTTGGTGTTCCTGTCGCTGTGTGCTCTGAGGCTATTGTAACTGCTGTTAAAGAGTTTGGCAGACAGGGAGGGCGAAGTCTGAGCAGAATCATCCTGATTGATAACAGAGGAGAGGTGGTGAGGGCCATGCAGGAAGCATGTGACCAGATTCTCCTAGGGATCACTGTAGGAAACATTACAAGTGATTTGGGGTTCCAGATGGATGCTGCTGCCCAAGACACAGCAAGAGGAGCCACTGCTGGAGCTCCTGGAGATGGTGTCCGTGTAGAGATCATTCAGGGAACCATCGAGACCCAGCAGGTGAGAAACTTTGCTGAGATTGAAGCTGCATTAATGTAAGTTTTGCTACTTGATTCAGGATGTTTCAGAAGTTACCGTAGTTGCTGGGTACCGGTGTCTGTTTGCATACAGAGCAGATGCTACAGAATCTACTTTCAGGAAAAACACGGCAGTCAGGATCATTTAAGTGTTAACTTGGATGAAATTTGATTGCTGTATTCTCCTAGGTGGATGGCCTGGTATCTCCTATGGTTGGCCATAATCCTCTCTCTACCCGTGTTGGAAACACTTTGTCCAGCATGGTTGGACCTCAGCTGACTGCAAGGTTTCATAAGGAAGCAGGTGGAGCAACACTACCTGGTGACACAGTCCTTGTGGAGGGTTTGCCTGGACTTAAATCTAAAGGAGTTTTCTTCCTCAACCTCTTTCCCTGGGATAATAACCAACATGGAGCTGCAGTCCAGGTGAAATTGTGTGTTTAGTGAATATATCTTTGTAGGTTTTTGTGTAACCAGCTTTGTCTTTACTGTGTGTGTGTGTGTGTGTGTGTGTGTTTTTTGTTTTTCATACTATCTTAAAAACTAAGGGGTGCAGTAACCTTGATCATCCTTGAATTTTCCAGGTTCTGAGACAGAGCATCAGAAAGATGCTGGCTTCCTGCAGGATCAGAGGCTTTAGTTCGGTTGCTCTCCCTGTGCTTGGCACCGGTGCTGTCTTGTGTTTTCCTCACAGCGTGGCATCCAGGGTTGTACTGGAGGAGATCAGTGCATTCGAACAGAACCAAGCCAGCCGAACATCTTTCCTGGTCCGTATTGTCATCCACCCCAATGACAAAGAATCTAGCAAGGTAAAGAAAATGCAGTAGCAGTGCCTTGTAAGAAAAAAGGGAGTACAATAAAATTGACTACATCCTAAAGAGTGTTTCCAGGATCATTATTTGTAGGCTATTCCCTTTGTAATCTGTTACATAAATGCTAATATTATACCTACAAAGATTTTGAAAGTATTTTGAAAATGCAGCATCAAAACAATTGCCTGCAAAAAAGTAAATTTCCCCCAAAATTACTGTTGGAGTTTTTAACCAATTGGAAATAATAACCAGATCACATTGATTTTTTGTTTTGCAAGTGGAACTGGACTGAAACCTTTCACTTTATTACTACAGGCCTTCCAGTCTGCCCAGGATACTTTGCATCTCAGAGGATTCACAAACGATGCTAACCCAGACCAAGGTTAATGTGAATATTTTCTTTTTAATTTCAGGTTGAGAAACACTTACTTACTTACTTTTTTCCTCAATTTTTAAGGCTGCTATAATCATTTTAAGGTCACAAGAGGGAAGAAAAACATCAAAGAGGCTCCTGCACACAGCCACCACCATATTACTGCTTTTGAAGTTACGGCTAACGTGCTAGCAAACTATTAGCTACTCGCACATCAAGCAGATAGGAAACATTAGTATACATTTGGAGAAAAATATCTGGGTCTTAACTTGTTAGGTGTTCAGTTGTGTTCCTCAGCTATTTGCTAATTTGTTTGTTTGCTGGGCTGTTAGTGTACGGAGGTTGTTTACTAAAAATAGCTTCCTGCTGCCGCTGGAAATCCGGTTGATTTATATGGTGAGATTCTGTCATGCAATAAATATGCACGTGTAAAACTAAAACAAGAAGCTAAATGAGGCTAAAAAAATGTTTGTGTTCTCTGCCAGTATAATTTTCTTTGATTGTGTATTTGATTGTCTTTTTTATTGACATGACCTTAGCTTCCTTTTACCGCCATGTCTCGGTAACTAATGATGAGGTCACAGCCATGCTGGGTGGAGTCAAGCTTCAGATGGTCCATGGTGACATCATTCATGAGACCACTGATGCCATTATCAACACAACTGACTTCTCCAACAGCCAATCTGGTATGATTGATGGATTTTCTAAATGTTTTGATTGACTTTAAATATACACGTACAGGATTACAGCACCTCAGAGTGGTGTTATTTTTAAGAGTTTTGTATACATTATATTACCTAGGTTACATCCTATGGTAACTGTGTGTTCACAAACTCCACAGGTGTGTCCAAAGCCATTCTGACTGCTGCAGGGCCCACTGTTCAAGCACAGTTAGCACAAGGTAAGCCTTAAGAGTGGACTGAAAAATACTGAAAAATACGTAAGAGGTGTGCACATTACTATCTTTGCCATATGAATACAAACAACACATGTACTGCAGCAAGTAACGTTCCATCCACCTGATTTTATGCGCATTTTCAATTTGCGCTTAAAAAAACTCAGTGGAAACACCAGAAATTCTAAATAAAAAAATGTAATATAAAAAAAAAAAACGTTTTTATGCTTGTGGTGGAAAAGTTGGTGTATCAATAAAAACAAAATGCAACTAAGTGCAATGGAAACAGACTTAGTGAATAAACCATTAGTGCCACCAACTGTTTATCTCGGTGTGCCCAACTAATATTCACATAACAGTAGTGGATGGAAACGTGCAATAATTCATATTTTATTCTGCTGATTTTCTGGTTAATTTGATTAAAATGTTTGCTTGACTTAAGTCATGTTCTCTTCTCTAGCTTACACATTTTCACTACCCAACTTTTTTTTTTTTTTTTTTACAGTGGGCATTCCAGCAAACTACATGTGCACCACAGGACCCGGGTTGCTTGGCTGTAGGGAAATCATTCATGCTAGTTTTAAGCGTGACCCCCAGATAATTCGGAAGAACTGCAAAAACATACTGAAGCAGTGTGAGAGCAAAGGCTACCGCTCAGCAGCCTTCCCAGCTATCAATACTGGTTTGTACTGTGTGCATATGGATGTGCGTGTGTGTGTGTTTATGTGTATTTGTGCATTAGCATCAACACCAAATTTTTCTTAATCACCTAAATGTAGTAAGAATTTCACATTTACATCTACGTTTAATAAAACAAAAACTCACATGTAAATAAATATACACACGACAACAAGTAAAACAACTTCCCCAGGTAGAAATTAATAATAAATCCATGAATCTATAGATGAATTGGCCTTTAGCAGTACGCCAATATTTTCCTTTAATTATAGTATCAGATCTTACATGATAAATCAGAAAATACACTAACACATTACAAACAATGACACTTGGCAACCTAGTGAAAAGGAACAAAATAAAGGTCACAACCAGTGACTGCAGCAATGTAAATGGCATCATTGGTGGCATTTCCATGTAGATTCACAACTTTTGTCTTTACATCCCATCAGGTGTGGCTGGTATGGAGTCTGTCAAAGCTTGTAAAGCCATGTTGGATGGCATGACCGCCGCTATTACGGACTTGAAACCAAATTCCCTCTCACTCATCCGCATTATCATCCTGCAACAACCGGTCTTCCAGGCTTTCAGGTCAGAAATGAATCTCATATACAAACAAACAATACAAGGGAAAGTTATAGTTTCAGCATGGATTGCATCGCTTGACCAGCCAGAATAGCTTGTTTTAAACTTCCTGTCTTGTAATATGTTTTTGCAGATCAGAGCTGGAGAACCGCTTTGGACAAACATCCGCTTGCAGCCTCACTCTAAGAGGTTTGTTATCACTTATAATGCTTGAAAATGTTATACTTTGTGCCCAATTATTATCAAGCCATATTTACCAGGTTCATTATCTTAGTTTAGTCTGTACAGCTGAGGCTGTTGGGAATGTCATTAGTTCCGCAGTTACAAAACAAAAAAGTAATTTTAACTTAGCAACTTATTGATATGTATTGGTAAAAAGATTGGCACATGAAAGGATGGGTTTATCTGACCCATGTGATTGGTCAGATAAACAATATTCTCAGTTACGTAGATATTGTTGAGATCACACATGAAGACTCTTGGTTATTGGGGCTCATATTATTGATGTAATGAGGTGTCACATGTACATTTGTTCTCTCTTGTTTGCTCTTTTTCTCTTTTTTGTAGAAAAAGCTAAAAAAAAGCTCAAGAAGTTTCTAAACAAGTATTCAAAAACCTCCACAACTTCAGCACCTCAAGGCAAAAACTTCATCTCCATAAAGCCACCGCCAGCTGTGATAAGTGTGATTAGTTGTGGTCCAGACACCATCAGCATCGTCAAAAGAGATTTAGAGGGGATCCTGCAGAAGCAGCTGGTAGAGAGAGAGGTGGATGTGGGAGAATTTTCCAGGCTTGATGAGATGGAGCTGGAGGCAGTGCAGGCAAAAGTCAAAGTCTTAGAAATAAGCCTGGAGTACAGGAGGAGAAGTTCTGAAGGTGTGAATGGCAACAGAGCAGGAAACGCAGCTGAAGCTAGAGATCGGTCAGGGTCAGGAGGAGATGTCTATGTGCTGAGAGGTCTAAAAGAGGACGTTTTGAGCGTCACTGAGCTTGTAAACAGAGCAGCCTATCAAGCACTTCGGGAAGACCTCCAAGATAAAGAGGAAGCAATGTTGGCTCTTAATGTCCAGTGGTCGATTCAGGATGCAAATGGAGGCTGGCTTGAGTTGAGCCTGCATGACAACTACATGCTGGAGGAGGCTCACATGAAGGAACAAGTGTCTGTAGATATGACGGCACCACACGGCAGGAGTGTGAAAGTAAACCTGAAAGCACGAGAAGCCACAGATTGGCTAACAGGCAACACGTTCAAAATGAAAAGGGTTGAGTCTGAAACAAGTATGTCACATTTTGTAGTTTCCACTTTTTAATTTAGATTTAACAACCATCCTCTTTTTTGAATTTGTTAAAAATGCTAAAACCATAGCGTTGATTTGTGTGACTTATACTTTAGCCTTGGAGTTGCCAACACAATGGGAACCCATGCATGGAGAACTCTTTAAAAAGGTCGAGCTGCAATCTAACTCACAAGAGTACAAGGACGTAGCCCTGGATTTCCACAGAACAGCAAAATACAACATTCACAAAGTAAGTGTGCTAAAACAAAAACACACATTTCTCAAAACCTACAGTTCAGAATAAGTAAATGATTGATTGTTGTCTGATCTCAGATTGAGCGTGTGCAAAACTACTACCTGTGGAATGCCTATGCTGTGTGTAGGCAGCGTATACTTGCCAATAACGGTTCTGCAGCCCTTGGGGAGAAGTTGCTCTACCATGGCACATCAGCACAGTCATGCAGCTGCATTGAAAGGGACAGATTTGACAGGAGCTACGCGGGAACACATGGTAAGGAATGCTGTCCCATGTTGCTACAGTATATTTAATACATCGATAAATGGTCAGGAATAAATAAGCAAAAATCTAAATATAAGTTAGGAGCAAATCATTGTTGAAAGTTTATTAGTCAAACTGTGTGGGTGTGGTTTGATCAGATTTTATTCTCAGTGGCCTGACAACATAAGCCAACAACCTACAACTGTCATCACATTTTGATTTCCATTGGTGATAAACCCTGATTGGTGGAAGTCTGTGACAACACACCTTTCCAGCTGTGCACCATCCACTTCCAACTAGTGAGGAAAATGCAGACAAAAACACAAATATACAAATCTCTTATTTGAAAAAAAAACAAAAAACAGAATGGTTGTAACTTTGGCAGAAAATTGTGTGTTCGTGAAGGACCCCATCATTCATAGTAAGACCTGACTGAGAAAAAAGGATTCCAGGGCCTTTAAAATTTGCTGTAAAGTACTGCAAACAGAATTAGGTATGCTTACACAGGCATTACATCTGGCTTAAATCACCACACATTGTCAAAGACAAGCAGAATTCTTTCATTGCCTCCTTTACTGACCCCAAATACATGTGTAGCTATTCTTTTTTCTTGTCCTTCCAGAGCATAAGTTGCACAAGCAAATTTCACAACATGTTGAACTATTCCTTTAAATTGACATGTTTTCTTTCTTACACAGCTGCTGCGTATGGAAAGGGAGTCTACTTCGCAGTTGATGCAGCGTATTCGGCCCGTGGATTTTCCCCAGCAGACGCTTCAGGCCTGAAGCGGATGTATGTTGCTCGTGTCGTGACCGGCCGTTACACAGTCGGTATTTCTTCCATGAAAGCCACCCCTCCTCGAGGTTCAGATCCCACTGACTGCTTCGACAGTTTGGTGAACAACCAGCAGCAGCCCTCCATGTTTGTGATCTTCCACGATGACCAGGCCTACCCAGAATACCTCATCACCTTCAAATGAGTAAAACTGAGTAAAGTCATGGTTCAGTACTGTACAGCGGTGTCACAATGATCCTTGTAAATACTACAAAAATAGTGATACCTTGGAATGTGCCTTAAAATTCTACTTTCAGTTAATGGTATCTTTTTTTTCCTGATTTCGAGCAGTGACACATATAGCAGAATCACTTTATAGTAAAAACAACTGGATGTGGTAATAGACAAGATGTCATCTTGGCTTAACAAGCACAGCATTGCAACAGATTTTGAACAAGGCATGTATTGAATTATAACATTCACCAACTGTACTGGACAGCCTTGTACTGAAGGATAAAGCTGCACCACATAGACACCCCTTGAAATTATACTTTTCTTTTTTGAAATAATTTTTTTTCTGACTTGGGATATATATATATCTTCCAAAGCTGAAAGAAGAAGGTGCAATACAGTAAAATGTTATGTTAGCTCAATGTAACTCCTCTTAAGCAGCGTGCCATAGCTTTAATTTGGCAAAAAAAATTGTTGTTTAAGGTTATTTTCATATATTTTATCTTATTGATTAATAGTCCTTTACAATGAACTATTTATTTTGTCTAAAACTCATTTTGATGTTTGATGTCAAGCATAAAGGCCATGATACAGCAAGATAGTAAGTCCAGATAGAAGTTTATACATTTAGCAGTGTGATTTCAGTATACAGATTTTAATATATATGTCTCTCTTTTTTGCACATTATTCATCCGGTTAACTTAGTGTGAAATGCTAAAAGATTCTGTACTATGTTAAACATGACGTATATAGCTGACACATAGATTTTAACAAGGCATTCAGAAGTAGAATAAGCCTTAATAACCTTATTCTCAACATTAAGCCAGAGTTGTTCTGAAGCATCAACTCAGGGCAAGGTCAAAATTTTATAGTGGTTATAAAAGAAAAGCCTTCAATCAATACCTTGATTCAATCTATTGGATAATGTGTATGCAAGAATTGTGTAATCTATATTTAAAAGCATGATTGGTCTGAGATGTCAATAGCAAATTGATCATGCTGACAAGAATTAGGTTTCATGGAATGTCAATAATTGTAGCACTATTAAAAGAACAGTACAGGTAGAAATACAAAGAAAAAATCTAGGTTTATCACTGGCATGTAATAAACAAGGTGTGGGAAGAGTCCATAGTGACTCTTGTTATAAAATACCAGATCCTTGGGTTTTTCTGTTTTTTTTCTTTTACTTTTTTTGTTAAAAAAATAAAACATACTCTAGAATGAGATCAGCATAGTTAATTTATCGCTCAGAATTGGGCATCTGACATTTGACTTAAAATATGTGACACAAAATGCCACATTAATTATTTTTATTTGTGGTTTAAGGATATAAAAAGTATTGCGGAAATAATCATTAACAGAAACTACAGCATAAACATTATGTTATCGTAAATAAACCAGCCAAGCCAGTTTCCTTCTGGCTTCTTGACAGCTGTTTGTTGTTGAGGACTTATTTCACCACTATTTAAGTCAAATTAAACTAGGTCCATAGTGTGTAAATATTTTACCTGACTCTTTATTGACCCTCCAATAAAGTCTAACTCAAACACTGAAGTTCATCTATATCTCCTTCCTTGATGAACATTACAATGAAGAGCTTGCCAAGATTCAGTTGAAACTGAATCTCTCTGACCCAGTAGCTATGAATAGCTGCTTGTTTATGCAGCGAGGAAAGTTGAGTCTGAGAGAGAGAAAGATTTGTGAAGGCAGATAAAAGTAAATATGAGAAAGAGTGGTAAATTCATCAAGACAAGAGTGTTAGGTTTAGCTGAATGTCATCTGTAATTATAAATACCACAGAAAGACCACTGTAGGTAGTAGTTCAAAGAGAAAGTTAAGCCTAGCCACTGACATGGAGTTTACAAGGCATTACCTGCCGATGGAATGGGAAGAGCGATGGAGGAGAGAGAAGGAGAGGCGGAAAAGAGTGATTGAAGAAGGTGGAGAAGGTATAGAACAGGACAACTGCGAGCTGAGGAGGATCGTGGCTTACAATGACATCAGGATGGGTCTGACGAGTGCCAGGGGTAAGAAAGAGGGGTCAGAGGTCAGGATGATTGGTACGAGTCAGGAGGGGAGCGAGGAGGCATTTGGGGATAATGGTGGTAATAATGTCCATACATACCGCAGTGAAACCTATCCTGAAGAGGTATTCATGGCCCTGAAGGAATTCTGGGATTCATCTCTGCTCACAGACCTGACTCTGACCACTGATAATGAGAACAGTTTTCATGTACACTCCCCTGTCCTTGCTGCTGTCAGCTCCTTCATCCAAGAAAGACTGAGGTATGAAAGTAGGGAAGGATCAGACAAATATAAGGACGTAGAAGACCAAAGGAGGTCAGTGTCTCTGGGTCCTGAAGTTGATCACGTTGGGCTACAGGCAGTTGTGGAGTTTGCCTACACTGGAGCTGTTTTGTCTTTGAACAAAGACAGCATGGCCCCGATTAAGGCTGCAGCTCAAGCACTGGGGGTCCCTAGAGTACTGGATCTCTGCATCAAAAAGGAAAGGATGGAGGAAGGTGGAAGTCCTGAGAAGGAAGAGCGAAATATCTCTACTCTAGAACAGATGAAGATTACTCTTCAGTCCATTAAACAGTTGTGGGCAGACAGAGTGAGCTGTGATTTGATTTTGGATGTGGACGGGGCTTTGTTCCATGGTTAGTATACATTATTTCATTCTTATGACTGCAATCTTTAGGCATCTTGTTGATGATTATTTAATAGTGGTCAAAGTTTGAAATCTTCTTTTCTTTCCAGTCCACAGAGTTATCCTCGCGGCAAGCAGTGATTACTTCCGTGGCATGTTCACCTGCGGGATGAAGGAATCCCATCAGACCTGTGTTGCCCTTCCCTTCCTGTTAGCTTCTGAGTTAGATGCTCTGATTAGCTGCTCCTACAGTGGGACCCTTCCACTTAGCTGGGACTGTGTCTTCGAGATCACCTGCATGGCCCTCCAGCTTCAGTTCCAGCCTGCCCTTTTGCTTTGTCTCGACTTCATGCGTCAGGAAATGGAGGCAAGCTCCTGCCTGGATGTGGCGTCTTTTGCTGAAGCCTATGGGATGTCAGAGCTCCTTGAGGAAGCCAATGACTTTGTACTGAGGAACTTCTGGGAGGTGTCAGCCACGGCAAAGTTTCAGGACCTACCAGCAGAGAAACTTCTAGATATCCTCCGCTGTGATGGTCTGTGTGTGCCCTCAGAGTTGGCTGTATTTCGAGCTGTAATCTCTTGGGTTGAGGCTGATCCTGAGGAGAGATTGGGCCAGGCTGGTGTACTGATGACCGGAGTCCGCTTCCCCCGAATGACCTTTAGAGAATTCAGGGAGGTCAGGGCCATTAACCTGCGCATGGAGTGTTTCGGAAACAAGGAGGTTGAACTGTATGGTTCAGCACTCAAGGAATTTGGTTTCAGCCTTCCAGAAACCCAGGATCAGTGCCGGGTCCGGCATCCCAAAGACACTCTGGTTCTGGTTGGGGGAGACCAGCTAAACCCAGATGGGGGTCATCGCATGCCAAGCAGGGAACTGTGGTTTTTAAACTCCCTACGCAGTGGTACAGGGTTGGTGAAGGAGATGGAGTGGAGGAGGTTGGGTGAGATGCCAGACAATCCAAAGTTCAGGCATGGAGTTGCAGCAATGATGGGAAGGTTGTATGTGGTTGGAGGTTGTTACTTCTACACTAAGAATGACATGATGAAATCTGCCTACAGGTAAAAAAACAAAACAAATGTCCTCTTCTCAAGTTCAATAACCCAGATTGTCACACAGATACACAACTGTGGTCTCACCTTTGTTCGCACACATGCTAGTTATGACCCTGTGCAGGACAGCTGGAAGAGGTTGGCTGACATGCAAGAGTTCAGAAGTAACTTCTCAGTGGTGGCACACGAGGAGCGTCTTTATGCCATTGGTGGAGATAAGGAGATCAACACCAACGTAGACAGCGTCGAGATGTACAACCCAGACACTGACACCTGGAGGTAAGATGTGTGATGTTACACTTGAAGCAGACTACTCAGCACACTATCGATCCTTCAAAGCATAAGTATCGGGGTGAGATGTATCGATGCCTAGCTTAAGTAAGCCCAAAATCACACATGTCAGGGATGTATTATGCTGGTTTTGAATAGGAGGACATGCTTGTGAATCTGCCACAAAACACAGAGCTAGACTATTTAAAAGTTATCACTGTTTATAATATAAAATTGAACAAAATACATACAAAGGCAGTACCAAGGATTGGCCAGCAGATGTCACCATTTTGAATATATCAAACACTGCTGTTGATTCAAAGTGATTCAGTGCCTTGGAAATCTTTCCTCCATCACTAGGTAAAATAGCAAATTCCAAAAACTGTTGAATGTTGACATTACATTGCCATACCAGCAATGTCTAATGTCTGACTTAATAATGAGAACTGTGGGAACTTGCCTCTGTAAAACCTCTGTAATCGCATTTTTCTTATTCTCTGAAGACCCTAACAGTGTATTTCTGCACCCCTAATTCTAGCACTTCTTCCCTTAGGCACAGGAATCACTGTTCTAAGTTATCATATTTAAAAATAACTTCACAGGCAATATAAGTATTAGATGCTCTTTGAAGACTGCAAGCTCCATCACACGTTATCAGTTAAGTTTAATAAAAGTTTCTGCTCATAGAGATTTTTAAAGAGCCTAAATAAAAGCACTACTGTCTTTAAAAGTGATTTTGATATTTGATCCAGATTTCTCATGAAAGCGTTTGAGTGAAATGAGACCACACTGACATCTAGTGAATTGTATGCTTTGGTACAGTTGGTTTTTGCTCTTCACCCAGCTGTGAAGTTGTCACTATAGAGTGTGGTCAACACACTAGTATGTTGTTCAACATATACTGGGAGTAGAAGCAGCAGACGGATGCCATTCTCCCACAACAGAACATTTATGGTAGAAACGATGGTGGGATGTTGAAAAAAAGATTTTAACTATGAACAAACACTGATTCACACTATTTCTACAAAAACTACTATATGACAGCATCCTCATCCTATTTATACAGACAGATGTTGAAATTCATGGCTTTCAAACTGCCCATCCTGTCTTGTTTGGGCTGAAAACTATATATAGATAGATATAGATGCTAGATTGATTTGTTTTACCCCTCCACTACATTCCTGTCTGTTGCCTCTTGTTTAATTTTTCTCAGCTTTGTCCAGCCCCTGGACCAGGCTCTGAGTGGCCATGCTGTCACTGTCATAGATGGAGGAATTTTCATATCTGGAGGTTTCAACTGTAAGTATGCATGTCTGGTTTCCATGTTCCTGTACCACCCAGAGAGAGGAACCACCTACCTTGCAGACATGACCCATGACCGGGCCCAGCATTGCATGGAGCCCCTGCGAGGCCATCTTTACGTCGCCGGTGGTGTGTGTAACCTGAGGAAGTTTTACACTGACCAACAAGCCTGTGAGGTGTATGATCCTGTGGCCGATTCATGGACTGCTTTTGCGTCACTGCCTGCGCTCCATGTGGGTGCAGCCTCAGTCGTCCTGGAGGGGAAGATCTACATACTGGGAGGATACTGCCAGGACGATTACAGTGAGTCTGGACTCGTCCACCGGTTCGATCCCAGCACACAGCGATGGGAGAACATGGGCAGACTGCCTGGGGCTGTTACTGACATACGGGCCTGTCTGCTCCGATTGCCCCAACACTTTAGACTTTAGGTCAAGATGATAAGTTTTACGAACTGACAGACATTTTGGATGTGCTCTATTCCCAAAATTCAATTCATTATTAGTAAATGTGGTCTCTATAAATAAAGAGTAGGATCAAATATACAATCCCAAATACTAGTTGCTATATATTAATAATCAGATACATTTTAAATTATCTACCAATAGTATGTCATAATGTGATGATAGGAATCTCTGCATGTCTGTTTAACATCTACCTTATTGTTGGGTGACAAAATGAAATGTTAACTCATGTATATGAATAATCAATATAATCTACTGACTGCTTATTCAAGAAATACTTGACACAACATCACAGATGCTTTTGAACTTTATTTTGTTTGATTCGTTTTAAAGAAATAGAAATATACTCTGATCATCTCAACAAAATCAATCAATTCAACTTTGTGTTTTATTGCAGGACCAGAATGATCATTTTGTCAGTAAAACCCAGAATCAATTAGGCTACAAAGGAGATAATAATGACACATTTTAGAGTCATAACATAAAGTTATTGTTTCTTTTGTAAGGATTTTTGGATGATGATTGACAGTAAAATATTTTAACTTGTAGTGGTAGTTGTTCATTTGTCTCATGCACGTACAGTAACCCGGCATTGTGATAACTTTGTATTCTTTCAAGCTCTACAGATAAAATGTGCCACAAAAAGTCTCCCTTTCTAAAACACAAATTAATCATCCTACCTTAAAGTATAGCCCTTAAATCATCATATAATGAGCATGAAAATCACGTAACTTCAGGGAGACCATTAATCCTACCTGTTTCTATGGCTGTTAGTATGGATTCTGGATTGTACCTATAAATGCAATAAGTATGGTACTGTACAATCCAGGGGTTAAAGTGCAAAATAATGTTTACATTTTAAGGTCCAGGCCCATACACCTCATCATTTTGGTGCAGGAAATAACACAAAGTACTGTCCTCACTCTCTCTCAGGGTAAAGTATATGAACCCCTAAATTTATTCAGTTTTAAATTGAAGTTAAATGTTACCTATGTTACCCTTATTTAGTAATAAAATAAGAAACAATACATTCTTATTTCTGGATTTCAACAAGGTATTTTAATAAGTGAAATATTTCTCAGGATAATTACACTTTACATGAGAAATAAAAACCTCCATTCTTAACCCCAACAATCTACTTTGATAGGAAGAGGAGGAACCCACTGAAGACACAAGTATGTATTTTTCCACCGTCCCAAAGGTTGATGTTGACGGTTTCTCCCACATTCAGGTCAAGAATTACTGTGTTGCTGGTCGTGTCGCTTATATCCGGTCCTGTGAATTCCCAGGTGCTCACTTGGTAATACCCGTTCTTAACCAGGATGGCTCCTGAAGTGTGACTTCATATTGCTTCATATTTATCCTACAGTTATGAGAGTGGTATTGATCGACTTTCTCATCTAACTTTGGCAAGAAAGCAAAATACCAAAGTAAGGTGTAGACCATTTATTGACCATATTTTAAAAAATCTATCAACTTAGCATGAATATATAGTACTGTATGTATTTTTGTCATACATTATTATGACCACTTTCCTAAAACTATGTTTTGTGTGTTGCAATTTGGTATCCCTTATGATATGATACCCCATATTATATACAGTCTATTTTAAATACACATACATATTCACATCTGTCCGTCATTGGTCAGTTTTCTGAAGGTTAAGTAGATAGTACATACCTGTTTGATTGTTGTAAGCCTTGCCAACGTTTGTGAAGACTTTGTTGAAGATCAATATTCTGTTGGTGTTGGGAGGGAAGGGTCCAGTGAATACTTCAGATTCGATTATTGATACAGCAAATGCCACCTTAGCACTGACTAAAGAAAGCAAAACAAACATTGTTACATTCAGTTCAGAGCTATGGCCCGCAGTTTGTGTATAGCATCTGGAAGTATCTTACAGTCTAGACATTTATTTTCTGCCCTTACCTTCTTCTTTAATCCAGTACAACTCCAGTTTGAGTCTGTGTTGGTCAATAGCTATTTGGTCAGTTAACCACTGTTGGTTTTTAATTCCTATCAACAGAAACAGGTTATCATTTTAAAAAGGTAATTTTACATTTTTCCAAATCAGTCCACAGTTATGAAAAAAGAAAAGCAGCAACACAGTAGCCTAAACAGCAGGTGAACAAGTGCACAAGTTGCAAAGCATTTATTAATGGATTAGATTCCATCAGGAGCAGTAATTTAATCAGGGCTTACCTGCAGTGTCGTTCTTGAGAGTGTCAATGTCAGCCTTCTGCTGGTTTAGTGTAGTTTTTTGTGTTGTCAGCTGTTTATCAACATTCCTGAATTTGCTGTCAGTGCTTTCCTGAAATTCAACAACTTCAGCTTTTTGTTGATTCAGTTTTGCGCTGAAAGCTTGAAACAAAAATAAAGTCATAGCAATATCAAAGCAATATATTTTATTCCAGACAATTTCACACCCAATTTATGAAAACAACCAATGCTATATTATTGCTATATGCACATATCAGTTGGCAGAAGTTACATAAATATTAAATGTTTAGATAATATTGATTTTAAAATTACCTTCAATGTTTTTTTGTATTGTCTTCAGATTAGCTTAAAGTTCCGTCTTCGTGGCATCCAGTCGGGCTTCAACTTTGACTTCAAGCTTATGGGCCGTTGTGTTAAGTTGGGAAAGTTCATTCTTATATAGACTCAGGAGTCTCCCTGTCTCCCTGAATGCAGCCGCAGTTTTTGTCTCCAGATTTTCAAGTCTGGCTTTTTTTCCCCTCAACTGGCTCTCAGTTGTATTGAGTATTTTTTCAATCAATGAGCAGCTGTTTTTATCTTCAACGGGACAATGAGGAAGCAGCAAGAGCTTTCTTGAATGTCATTTAGGGAATGTCCCTCGCCACTCAGAACAAACAACCAGGATATTCTGAATTGTGTGGAAGGAGTATATGCTGTGTGTGTGTGTGTGTGTGTGTGTGTGTGTGTAGGTGTGTGTGTGTGTGTATCTTGTGATACAATATGTGGCAATACAAAAAAAACATACTTTGCTTAATGGAGGCCACCACAGATGATTTGGCAGAACAAAAGAGAGATTAACTGAAATAATGCAGCAGAGAAAGAGATGCCTGAAAGAGATGATCTAAACCAATCAAGAGCCAAACTATTAATTCAAATTTCACGCCATGAAGCATACATGATGCGTACAAAAAAGCTAAAGTGGAATTAATAAGGAACTTGGAGGACAAAGGACACTGTGATAATTATCACAGAGGTTTTTGTGAACAAGAAGAACAGTGAACAAGATGCGATTCATATTTCGTGTCAGCAGTCTAAGGAATAAAGAACATGAGATGAAGAAAAACAGGGGTTAGGTTTCATGTTTCCAGTTCTATTCAGTTGTTATATAAGCTCAGTCACATCACAGTCCTTTACCTTTTAAACATCAAGGCCTGTTGGGACACGACTCGAACACTGCTTACTCACTGACATCCAAGGACTCTTCTCAGTGAAGAGAGAAGGTATATAAGCCACTGAGGAAAATCTACCCTCCACAAACTGTGAGGAAAATATCCAAGAGACTACAAAATTTAAGATTGAGGAAATGGAGTTCAGGGCTTTGCTTCTGCTGACCCTCCTGGGACTCTTGTCTGTGGAGCCAGGGATTGGACAGAGAAGTGACATAGATATTAGCGAGTGGCTGAAAGATAAAGTGGAATTAATAGAGAACTTGGAGGACAAAGTGAAATATGTAGAAAGATGTCAGAATGATGTTGAAGCTCTGGAGGCCAGGTTCAATGCGACTGTAAACGAGCTGACTAGACAGGAGAGATTGATAAGCTGCAACAGAGTAGTGCTAAAGGTAAGATGATCAAACTATGTGATCATACTGAAATAATTTTTTTAAAAAGACAAACAGATCCCTGAAGCAGAAGAAATGCAATATTAAATGTTTTATTATGATATAACTGTGAAGAAAATCCACTGTCTGTGAGTGTTCATTTCTAAATGTAAGGGCTTTTTTTATAGTAAAGTAATCAATGATTCTGTGACCTTTTATCACTCTGTCATTGATCTACATATTTTATATTAATATTTACAATTTCTCCATGTAACTGTCTGCTCCTCAGGTGCTCCTCAGATAGCGTTCTCAGCCTCTTTGGTGAACTCCGGGGAGATTTACAAAGTACCCTGCACAGATAAGACCCTGGTTTTCGAAAGGATCTTCTCAAACACTGGCGAGGGTTATGACCAAAATACAGGTGCTGCACACTCTCAGATTGTGTGTGTGTGTGTGTGTGTGTGTGTGTGCATGTTTGAGATGTGCTTGTAGATAGTTAACATTTATTTTAAACATATTTCTTTAAGGGTCTTTAAGGGTTTGACACAGAAAACTGCTTAGTCAATATCACAGTAAAGATAAAATAGCTGTTTTTCTATGGCTGAGAGCCTACTTGAAGACACTACATGTCCTAAGGCTGTAAAACTCACACATCTGCTTCCGGTATTTCAAACAAGATCGAACAAAGTAGAAGAATGTCCTGATACTGTCTGACTCAGGTCTCTATGTTTTCTTGTGCTGATTGGAGTTTAAAGCTGCACCAATCAAAATTCTTATATAAACAATGTATCAAATGACCAAGTTCAATGGGAAATGGTATCATTTCACATTTTATTGCTTGAGTCAAACTTCAATTGTTGGGGCCAATTAATCATAATTTTTAGAAACATTGGAAAGAACATCATAGCATACATTCCAGTCATTAGTCTATATATTATGTTAATCTTTATAGATCATGAATTAATAAATGAACCCAGGTTCTGAAAAGCCATAATTCATTGGCTCCACCTAATTAAGGTTTGTCTCCAAAGTAGCTCTTCCTCTGAGAAAAATAAGAGACATAAAACTGAAATTTACTTGTAATTCAAGTAACTCATCTTCCATCTGCTTGTCTTTGCTCTGTTGCAGGAATCTTCACAGCACCAGTGAACGGACTCTACTACTTCAGCTTCAGCACCTATGGCTACAACATTCACGTAATGGGGGCCATTTTAATGAAAAATGGCGTCCGTCAAATTTCAACCTATGATTACCCTTCAGTTGATGGCTCAGACAGTAGTGGTAATGCCGTTGTTCTGCAATTGGCTGCAAGTGATAAGGTGCACATGGAACTGTGGGATAACGGCAGAGTGTTTGACAACCTGAATGGACACACGACCTTCAGTGGTTTCCTTGTCTTCCCTGTGTAAATGATTAGAAACAATGCATTGCATTGAACTTTTACACTGAGGAGAAATAAAAGATAAAAATCTCAAGCAAAATTACAACAAACTTTTATTGAAAAATCTCAAAAACCCAATGTATGTTTTTCATTTTCAAGTCAATTTTAATGAAACTATAAACGTGTGAACCTTCTTCAGAACAATAAAAGCGAACCAATAAACATCTTACATTGTCTCTTTTCCTGTCTCTGGTGACTAAACACGGCTTTCTGCACCTTCTCCAATGACAAATGTGTTCACTAGTCTCCCTCTTGTGCTCATAGCTGGTTATTGTATAACAAGTCTAAAAATATTTTTATTCTTTGTTTTGATATTAAAATAATTTTCATCCCATCCCTAAGTAAAGTATGAACAATATTATTACAGGCACATTTTAAACACTGTACAGTTAATCTGAACACATAGCACTACTTTACATAGATATCCTAAATTTGGCATGCCTAAAGTTTTAATTCATATACTGTGTAAGATAAATTTACCTCAAGATATCAAGTTATTGTGAGACATAATATTGTAGACATCCTTACCTCGTCTACAATAGAAGAATGTTTGCTAAATTACAAAAACATCAACATGCAATAAATATCTTGAAATTCAGCATCATTAAACTTATATAACTTATATAAAACAATAGTAATGACATACGTCATTACATCTTACAATCGTAAATGTTGTGGTAAACTCAGCAGAGATGCTCGTATGTCATTGTTCGGCCCCGGCATCTTCCCCATGTTCTCCCATCTCTGTATGGTGGGATCATAGCGATGGACCATCTTTGTGTCACTGTAGTCCTCCTGGCTGTATCCACCCAGCACATAAAACTTTCCCTCCAAAACTGCACTTCCTGCTCCTACATGTGGCACCGGCAGAGATGTGAAGGCAGTCCAGGAGTTAGCCACTGGATTGTACACCTCACAAGCAAGGTGGTCAAGACTAGTCATGTTATCATCTGTGGTGATTCCACCTGCTACATAAAGACATTCACCTAGGTTTTCCATGCAGTGATAAGCTCGAGGTTTAGCCATGTTTGCCAAATAAGTGCTTCCTGTCTCTGGGTGGTACAGAAACATCGATGCAAGATATTGGTAGTCGTCACTCAGCCCTCCTGAGACAAAGATCTGCCCTTGTAAAACTTTTGCTACATTGCCACTCAGAGGCAGATCCAAGGGACAGGTGAAGCTGAAAGAGAATAATTTGTTTTTAAATATCTGAAAGTATATACTTTGTCCAGTCTGAGACACAGAACATGACATAATTGACCATTTATAGCAAATGAGAAGTATCAGGTTATAATGGCCGTGCTGTAAACTTGTATGAAAGACTGGACGTTACTATTCTGCTGGTAGCCAAACAGCTGGGGAATGAGCCAGTAATTGTGAAGCATAAATAAAGTAGCTGATGCGAATCGGCTAACGCAAGCTCCATAAAGCTGTAGAGTTTAAAAGTTTTCCAAGGAAAAATATTGAGTATCCAATCAGTCCAATCTGTAAAGTGTTTCTCTCATGGCTGGAACCTCTTCATCACATGACCATTCCTCGACAATTCATTGGATTACCTTAGCTCCAGCTGCATTGCTTTCCCCTGATTACTCCTCAGCTGATTCTAATTGTCCACACTATTTAGGGTAGTCTCAAGCCACCCCTTGGCCAGTTAGTCAAAGTTATCTAGCTGTTTCCACTTTGAGTTGTCTTCATTTTTCTGTCCTTTCGTCACCTGGGTATACTTAACCTACTCCTGCCTTCTCAAGTCTACTCCCATCAGTCAGCCTTCACTAGTTGCTAGCTAAAACTTAGTAGTTGTCTTCAGTCTTCCCCTGCCAAAAGCCTCTTGTCTTCTATCTGTCCTCCTCTGATTCCTGATAATCTACACTCACCAAACATCAGCCTCTCAACAACAAGCCTCATTTTTGTGTCAGGCCAGGATTCTGTAACTTATACAGGTAGCATAAAGCCTCCTCTGATGGTCGTATTTCAGATCCCTTCTCTTAGGCAATGTTGTTTCTGTCAGCAGAATTCAGTAGACTCAATTTTGCCACTGCATCTGATTTTATGTTTAGGTAACATGAAGTTTTTAGCAAGCAAATCCTAATGACTGGTCAGCCATCCATCACTGCCTAACATACAAATGTTAGCTAGCCACATGTCAGTACGGTACAAGCTACCAAGTTGGTAGATGGTTGTTAGCAAGACTATACCCTTGATGCATATAACACACATTGCTTTGAAAAATGAATATCCCTTCCAACGTACCTCCAAGAGTTTGCAGTGGGGCAGTATCGTTCCACACTCTCTATATAGTCGGGGTCACAATGTCCACCAATGGCATATATCTTTCCATCCAGCACAACCAGAGAGAAAGAGCATCTCTTTTGCTGCATTTCAGCCAGGCTCTCCCAGCTGTTTTGAAGGGGATCATACCTACAGATATGGTAAAATGAGACTAAAATTAATATAGAGGCACTGAAACGTGTCTTTAAAACTGTAAATGGTTGTTTTTGGTTGGGATCCAAGATCTCACCTGTAAACAGAATTCAGGGTGTCGCCAATGCCATAATACTTCTTGCCTCCAGCCACGTATAGTTGTCCTTTGAGCAAAGCCACCTCATGTCTATACCTCGCTGGCTCTGGCATCTCTCCCAACCTTCTCCACTCCATGGTCTTTTTTATCCCTGTGTGGTTCCTTAGGGAATTCCCAAACCAGAGTTCTCTGCTGATGCTGCGGCTACCCAGGTCTTCAGAGGTCTGGTCACCTCCAATCAAGACCAGGCTCTCTTTCGGCATATAGATGCGGCACTGACTCTGCGGTGCAATCTCATTCGAGCAGAAATCCTCAAAAATTGCTTCATACAGCTCTGCCAGGCTGTGATCAGACCAGATGTTCAGAGACTGGACCTCTTTGAATTCCTTGAACATCATTAGGGGAAAGTGGATGGTTTTCATTAGTTCTTTAGCAAGCTTCAGCCTTTTCTTGGGCTTTGCTTGGATCCATGCCACCACTGCTTTGAATACAACAAGCTCAGATGGAACACAGAGTGAACGACTGTTCAGGTACTTCAGGAGCTGTTTGGCCGGCAGGTCCTTGAACTTTGAGGTGCACGCCACCTTTTGGAATTGCCGCAAGACGAAATCGTCCGCAACTTCAAGAAGCTGCGCCATCTCGTAGGCCTCAGCAAAAGACGCCACATCCAGGCAGGAGTGAGGATTTATTTCTTGTTGCAGGAAATTAAGGCACAAGGAGAGGGCAGGTTGGTACTGGAGCTGGAGAGCGGTGCTGGTGATCTCAAAGATGCACCTCCAGCTGAGGGGGAGAGCCCCGCTGTAGGAGCAGTCAATCAGAACCTCCAACTCTGAAGCCAAAAGGAAGGGAAGGCTCACACAAGGCTGATGGGACTCCCTCATCCCTAAGGTGAACATGCTGCAGAAGTAGTCACTCCACACAGCCAGGATGACTCTGTGGACTGAAGGGAGGATAGTAATAAGTACAGTATAAACCCACTGTAATGCAAAGTAAAATGTACGGGACCCAGGACAGGAATTCTTTTTTTTTTTTCATTTACATATAACATGAAAGATGATTTCTAGAGACATTGTTAATTAGATTATTATTGCAACTCTTGAACCTAAGAGCCTAATGAGTAGTTTATGAGATATGTTGCTGATAAACAGTCAAACAGACGAACAGGACTCAAAACATAATCTCGGCAGAGGTAAAAGAAACCCTGTAATCTGACTTTGGATACCAGAGCTATGAATGAATGTTGCTCTGAAGTAAGTAAGTTCAGCTTTCTCTAGAGAGAGCTCACTTACTGTGATCCCTGGGTGCCCAATTTCAGTTGTGCACCCAGGGATCGAAGGGTTGAAGAGTGGCTGCTATTACACTATTGCAGAAATGTACAACTCATTGGTGGTCTACTCACCATGAAGCGATCCTCCAAGAGCTTCCAGAATGACATCACAGCCCACTCTGTCCATCCACAGCTGTCTGATGGACTGAATACTAATCCTCATTTGCTCTGCAGCTGAGATCCTTTCCTCTTTCTTCAGCCCACCAGTTTTTGTGGACTTTTCCTCTTCCTCTGTGCAGAGATCCAGCACCCTGGGGACACCCAGTGTTTGAGCCGCAGCCTTTATCTGGTGCACAGTGTCCTTGTTCAAACATGATATGAGTCCAGTGTAGGCAAACTCCACAACTGCCTCTAATCCAACATGATCCACCTCTGGACCCAGAGACACTGATGACCCGTGGACACTTTTATCATCGTCTTTTCTTTCATTAGCCTTTTCTGCATTGCTTCTACTCAGACTTTCCCGGATATGAGAGCTGACAGCAGCCAGGACAGGGGAGTGTGCGTGGAAACTCTTCCCATCCTCTGTGCTCAAAGTAAGGTCAGTGAGAAGGGAGGAGTCCCTGAACTCTGTCAAGGTGTGGAAAACTTCTGTGAAATAATCATCTTTGCAGTAAATCTTTACCACGTCTTCGTCATAACTATCTGCATCTTCGTCCGCTGAATGTTCTGCTTCCTCGTCATCTGTAGACTCTTCCTCTTCCTCTGGAAGCTTTTCGTGATCATCTTGAAACTCTTCTTTTTGAGTTGTCGAAGATTCTGCGACTGTTTCCTTCTCATCTGTCAACTTCTCACTTTCATTTTCCTCTTCTTTTCTTTCCTTAGAAGTCCACACTCCTAGGATGCTATTTTCATTCCTCAATGGCTTTTCAAAAGGGTCCTCCATTTCCTCAGGATCCTTATATTGTTTGTTGTTGTCATCCTTTATCCTTTCAAAGTTGTAACATTCATCCTCAGATCCCGTCAAGTCAGAATTTTCATTATCGGATTCCACTGAACCTGACAAGTTTTCTTCCTTATTGACTGTTTTGTATTCTTGCCCTGAACTTTCTTGGTTTTGCTGAATGTTCTCATCCTCAATTCTTCTCATCTGTTCTCTGAATTGCTCTGCCCGGTGATATTGTCCAATTTGGTCCTGTTCCTGATGCTCCTCTTCCCCATCATCTTCCTCCATGACCTGCTCTTCTTTCCTCTCCTGTCTGTCTTCCTCCTCATCTACCTCCTCATTCACCTTAACATCTATCTCTACCTCATTTTCTCCTTCCTCCCCTTCCTCTTCAAGTTCCTCTGCTTCCTTCACCTCCCTCTCAAACTCATTTTCTCCCTCTTCCTCGCCTTCCTCCACTTCTTCTCCTTTCAACACCTCTTTCTCCTCTTCCACATCCACCTCATCATTCTCCTTAATCTCTCTCTCCACCTCATTTTCTTCCTCTTTCTCTTCTTCTGCCACTTCTTCTGATTTCGTCACCTCTTTCTCCTCTTCCACATCCACCTCATCATTCTCCTTAACCTCCCTCTCCACCTCATTTTCTTCCTCTTTCTCTTCTTCCTCCACTTCTTCTCCTTTCAACACCTCTTTCTCCTCTTCCACATCCACCTCATCATTCTCCTTAACCTCCCTCTCCACCTCATTTTCTTCCTCTTCCTCATATTCCTCCACTTCTTCTGCTTTCGTCACCTCTTTCTCCTCTTCCACATCCACATCATCATTCTCCTTAACCTCCCTCCCCACTTCATTTTCTTCCTCTTTCTCTTCTTCCTCCATGTCTACCCTTTCATCTGCTTCAACCACCTCACTGTTTTTCTCCTCATCTCCCCTTTTGATCTCCTTAACCCCCCTCTGTACCTCAAATTTTCCCTCTTCCTCCATCTCCTCTGCTTTCCTCATCTCCATCTCTCCCTCATCCTCCTCTTCTTCTCCCTTCTCACCGGCTTCATTTTCTTCCTCTTCCTTGTCTTCACCTTCCTCTTCCTCACAGTCTTTGTGCTCTGCCTCCACTTCCTCCCTGTCATCCTCCCCTTCTTCCTCCTCATTGCTCACCTCCACCTTAGCCCAACGACTCACCCTTTCGCTCCATCTCCTCCTCCTGTTTTCCTCCATCTCTTTCTTCCATTTTTCTTCTCCTTTCTCACCAACTTCATTTTCTTCCTCTTCCTCGTCTTCGCTCACTTCGTCTTCCTCACAGTCTGTGTCCTCTGCCTCCTCTTCCTCCCCTTCTTCCTCCTCATTGCTCACCTCCACCTTAGCGCAACGACTCACCCTCTCCCTCCATCTCCTCCTCCTGTTCTCCTCCATCTCTTTCTTCCATTCTTCCCACTCCTTCTGCAGGCATGCATTAGCTACTGCCATACTGTCCAGTATCACACTTATCTGTAGTAATCCCTTTAATCCCTCAAAACATTTACACCTCCAAAAGTCAAAACATTGCAGATCACTTATTGCCTAGTTTAAATGGAAACTAGAAAAATGCAAAAATGAAAGAAAAATGCATAGAAAAAATGATGTATGTCCAGTATTAATCCCCTGTAGCAAGCAGCTTTTTCCTGTCTGCAGACACCAGCTGTCTGTTTGTTCCTCCTCTGCCTCTCTCTCCTCCTGTATGTGAATGATTGAGAGTGGCACAAGAGCCCATAACCAAACAAGTTGCTATTTACAGTGTACTATATCACGAGGTAAATGAAATTCTAGACTGTTTGGACTGTCAATCTGAGATTTAACAAAGGTTTGTGATGGATTGATGAACTAAATGTAGTCATGTTTTTTACTTTACTACATTGTTAAATTGTTTTGTGCCTTATCCTTTGTGTCCTCAATTTGTTACCTTATTTTGAGTTTCTGTTTTTATAATCTTTCATATAGAGGCCATGCAATTTATCTTTATTTAATGATTCCACTTTGCAGTTTATTCCTGTGGTGATCAGTTCTACAGTTCTTAAATTTATACTGGAAAGATTTGACCCAAGCAAGGAATAAACAAGGGAATGATCTAGACCTGGAGGCAGCTGGATCTCTGCCCGACTACGTGAACCAAGACATCTCGAAGGAGCCTTGGCATCTTTATTCTGGCCCATATGACTCTGGGATCAGTATTAAATGCCTGGAGTGTCTCAGTGGGATCACGTTGGTCCTTCACATCCAAATACAGTGGAATCTGGGTCAAGGATCGAGAGGCATGAGGGGAAGAAGGAGGCCAAAGGGGCAACAAAACAACAGCATTTACACCTGTCGCCTTCTGTGGTGACAGCATAAGCAAACAGCTGGGTCACACTGTAACCTTGACTTGAAGAATAGTTTCACAGGTCTCAGGTAGCTGACAAC
This sequence comes from Macquaria ambigua, assembly GCA_008360985.2. Lineage (NCBI taxonomy): Eukaryota > Metazoa > Chordata > Actinopteri > Centrarchiformes > Percichthyidae > Macquaria > Macquaria ambigua. The sequence goes on along the minus strand of VMKM01001131.1, from coordinate 54,389 downwards.
TGACCCTCATAAATATGTCGTCTATTTGTAGTTAAAAGTCAGTGTAGCATCACGAGCTGTAACATATCTTCCAAAAATTACAGTTTTAGGGGGGCCTAGTCATATATTAAACTAACTGTCAATCCTTTGTAAATGTAGGTACTTGTTTTATTCATATGCAAACATGGGGAAAAATGTTTTTCAGAGTTAGTAGTAGTGCAGTTTAGAATTTGTTATGCTACCTTTAAACTATATGATGTTAACATTGTTATCTAAAGTATATTGTGTTATTTTTGTGAAATGTAATTTAAAATCTTCCCAGTTTACATAATTATTAGCGTCCGCTGCGTTGATCTCATCCATGCTTGTCGACATTTTTCTGTTGCTGTTTTTCGAGAACGTAGCTGATGTCCCCAATCTTAATTCCACCACGGCTATGATCGGTCAATTGTTTCTCCAACGACGGAAACAGCCGTAATCACTGAATAAATCTAAGATACAGATTCAGAGGTCTGTAACCAGGCTACACTTTAGGTAGCTGCTTGCTCAAGGAACAAGTACAAATCCAAGTCCCCTGGTTGAAGATCTTGTCTCTCTAACCTTGAGGCAATCTTGCCTCCTAAAAGCTCTGAAATAACAGCCCTTTAATTTTATCAACACAGAGCGAGTTTCTATTGAAATGCTTTGAAGTTGAAGCACTGTGAGTGGGTGAGTTGGAAATGAAACTGGTGGGCAAAACCTCGCTTTAAAACACACTCCTACCTGAGGACACAGTGACTCTGCTCTTTTCACAGTCATTCACGTGTGAGGCATCACACACACACACACACACACACACACACACTTACTGCATACAGGGAGGTTTAAACAAGCAGACAAGTGAGTCAGGTTATTATTCAACCCTACGCAAAAAGACAAGTTGAATGCATTTAAATAAATTGAAAGCTTGAGCTAAATATTTTATATTTTGAAACATTCCTAAGTAAAGCAATTCTCTCCAGAGTGAGTGTGTGTTGTTGTTGTTGTTGTGTGTTTGTAGGCATTTAAATATCTGCAAGCTGCTTTCAATAAATTAATTTACCAAAGGAATGCAAGTCTGCTTTTTAGCAATATCCTGACATCTTGAAAAAGCACTGTAGAAGCCTTAATTTATACAGCCACCATATTTTAAAAAAAGAAATAAAAGTAATAATTATACTACATTGAAAACAACTTTTCTGCAACAAAGTTAACATTTTTGTTTACCACCATGTTCACATCCTGAGTTTATAGCACAGCAGATGTGCAGATGCTGCTGCATTCACATTATCACCCACAGTGAATGTTTTCGCTCTGGACAGCAGCTCACAATTATTAAAAGTCTGTTTCCTCTGCAGTCCTGATTGTTACCATGACGACGCACACAGCGAGAGAAGGAGTGAAGAGCGCTAACCGCGTTATGGGACCCTTTCCTCAAGAGCAGCAAACACTGCTGGGACATGAGACCTAGCTGCATTCCTCTTTTTCTTCTTCTTCTTCTTAATAGCAGCAGCAGCAGAAGAAGAAGAAGAAGAAGAAGAAGAAGCATTGTCTTCACTCATCAGAGCCTTCACTCCTATTTTTTAAAACTGTACAAAAGTTAGATAAGAAGATCAATATCACTGTCATGTCTGTGCAGTGCAGCTACAGACAGCAGCAGTAGTCGGTTAGCTTAGCTTAGCTTAGCATAAAGACTGGAAACATGGGGTAGCAGCTAGCTTGGATCTGCCGAAGGTTACAAAATCAGCCTACCAGCACCTCTAAAGCTCACTAATTAACACTTTATATCTGGTTTAATCTGTACAAAAACTTTGTGAGGGTCTATGTGCGGGACTATGTCCTAGTGGAGTCTCTGCTGGTTGCCTGGCAACCTCATGGTGCATCAAACTGCACATAACCACCCATAAAACCAAAACTTGCTTTTACACTGCTGTTATACACAAAAAGGAAGTTTTTTTTGTCAAAATACAATCTAGTTTTATTGAACTTCTATGGCCCCACAGAAACACAGAGGTGAACATACACACAGAAATCAAATTTAAGATTTAAGACAGGCAATACAACAGGCTGGAAGGGAAAGAAATTATTAAACATGAATCAAATTAGCTCATACAGTACAACCTGATCTTAATTTGGGTTAAGTTAATGAATATTTCTCTACAAGGATGCAAGCAACTCTGGTGTGGTGTGAAAAAAAAAATCATAACTTTAAAAACATACAAAAACAACATAACGTCAAACACACAGTACAGGAAAACCACGGCAAAATGGCTTTTTCCAATTTGTTTTCATAAATTCATAAATATAGACATAACATAAATATTATTAAACCTAATAGTAATGTTTCAACTGTAAGACTGTTTTAAGTGTTTAAATTGCTTTAACATAATTAAGTTCCACTAAAGCTTGTTTCATTTTGAGGTCGGCTTATTTTACTAAAAACGTACACAAGTGCAGCCAGGAAGAAGAAGAAGGAAGAAGAAGAAGAAGAATCCACCTGTTTTTAAGTAAAATAATACATGTAATCCATTCATTAAACCACCAGATGTACTGTAGATCATACGTAATGGGAGCTATATCAGATCTCTCCTGCTATTGCTTTTTAAATTGGGTCATGCTCTATTTTAGAATCATAAGTCCCTGCATTCATGAAGTGTATTCCTCAGATAGAAAAGGGAAAGGGCCAAGAAGGTGACGACAGTGCCAAGGAAATAGGAGACGTCCTTTAACTGCAGTTAAGAAACTGCGGTAGGAACAGAAGAATTGCATAGTTCAGCAGCATCGTCTTTTCCTTATTTTTCCTATTGAGCCTGGTATTTTTTTTTCTTTCTGAATGTACCTGCGCAGCCCTGAAACCTTTCCCCCACGTATCACTCCTGTGGCTCATTAGAATAAGGAGCGAGATGAGAGGTCTATTTTTACCAACGAGGGGGTGAGAAAGTGAGATGGAAGGTGAGATTTTATGAGGCAAAAGCAAGCACTGAGTTTATGTTGTTTTCAGCGTGAACAGATTCTGGAAGTAAATGTAGAGAGAGTGGTGCTGTATGAAAGACGCAAATATTTGAGTCTGTGCCTTCCTGGCTTTAATGAAGCCGGAAGGGTAACTGTCCCCTAAAAGCAAGATGTTTAAAATCCTTCCAAAATGTGTTTCAGTATATTCTGGGAGGAAAAAAAAACATCACTCTAAAATATGGAGGGTCTATCGAAACATCTAGTCGACTACCCTGTGTAAAGCACCATATCTTTGTTTCCACTTTGTGCTATCCACTACATTGTAGGAGTTGGCGTACATTTTTGTAGTTCTTTCGGAATGAAACTATTCGCTTGAAACAGAAATGCTGGGTCAAGCGCTGGCCCACGGTAGAAAGAAAGACACGATAACAATGACGAGGGAGAGGGAGAGAGGCAGCGAGAGGAGGAGGATGAGAGGGAGGGAGGGGGAAGATGGCCACAGAGACATCAGACGTCTGGAGCCTCGGGGCAGTTCGACTGGACTCTTTTGCCTCTCGACGTCTGGCCGGCAGATGACCAGTGGCCTGACCTGTGAAACGCTCTCCTGGAAGACAAAGAAGAAAGAGATGAGACGACTGAGTTGCTATCATATGGACAAGATGTTCTTCATTTTTAAGTGTGTACACTGATTAAAAAAAATGCACAAACTGCATATTGTTCCAATACTATTTCTAAAGCCTTTCCTTAGCAGTCGGTGATATGGTCAACTTAACTGGAAAATCTGAAAGCTAAAGCTGAAACCAATTTTCTTTCTCCATTTTCTTATAATAATCGACATACAGCGCTAATTTGCAGCGTTTATCTGAATCACAATATAAGGTTGTTTCTTAATACACCCGTTTTGACAGAGCAGTCAGGTTCAGCTTAGCACGCAGATGAATCCCTGCAAGTTCGGTTTAGCTTAACCCGTCCTAAACCGCAGCTAAGCTAGTCAGACACTAAGTCACGCAGCAGGTTTCATTTATATTGTCAAGTTCAGTTAACAACTGTAATTTACTTAAGAAGAACAGTAAGTTATCATAACATAAGACTATTCATTGAAGGAACTTTTAGTTTTGTTACAAAATTTGAAACTCAAATATATTGAAGGTTCATTTCATTCCTTTAGCATAACAGACGCCGTGCTGATAGCTACAACACTGATGGTAAAGACGAAAATCATAAATAAAACTTTCCAAAACCAGTGCACATTTTCACAGAACACAAAGCCACAAAGATGAAGGTGTAATGGAGATAGGTGGAGATATGTGTTTCAAAGAATAAAATTATAAAATGTGCTTATTTGTATTTTAAACTAAATGCCAAATGAACAGTATTGAACATTATAATCCGCTGTGATCTATCCCTACTTAATTACAAAGGATACTAAAGTCTTGTGTTGAAGTTGTGCCTTGGTGGGCAGATGTACAAATTAGACTAATTAGACTTTACATAGCTGTGTTTTTTTCTACCTCCAGTATGGTCCTGCTGTGTGCTCTGTCAGGACTGAGCCTGAGGTTCCAGCGATGCGATCTGTGGCTCCGCCCACCATCGTCCTCACTCTCGGTGGTGTCTTGCCGCGCCACCCGCGGGCGCTTGCGTCTCCGCGAGCTGATTCGCTGGAGAGAACCCGGCTCCTGGAGTCTGAACCAATCCGGTTAAAGGCACAAGGTCGGACAATGACAAGGGAAGAACTACAAGCAAAGAGATACTGTGCGATATTGTGTGTTTGTGGACATCAAACCTGCAGTCTGTATCCTCTATATCAGCATCTGCATCACTCTCCCCCTGAGGGTCAGACAATACACACTCCTCCTGCAGAGGAATGAAACATATGAAACAAATAAAATACACAATATGTAATCAAATACAAAAATGTGCATGCATAAAGACAGCATGAAAAAAGACCAATATACATATAATATGCTAAAAGCTGTTATGTTGGGTAAAGTCTGACAACTTTTTTTTTTTTTAGAGAGAGAAATTTGAAAGCCTTTTATAAACACAACCTCCACATTTACTGTATGGGGGCTTTTATTTTGTAGTCGGTGGATGAAACACCGACGAGCCCCAGTGAATCATCACCGACTGCCACTATTTCTAAACCAAAAAACAACAACACTTGATGATGGCATTTGTCTGTGTGAGTGTTCTCATGCGTCACTTTTTATTATCACCATTGTTATTATGCATGAATCAGCTGGCACCGCGACACATGACTAATGAGCTCAGAGACGCCTAATCTGGTGGTTGCTTCTCATTGCCTGGTTTTACTTAGTAGCTCACATGCAAATACAAAGACTGATATCTATTGATATCTAATTGGTGTAGATGAAGTACTGTGTAGATACATAGTCCAAAATTACTCTCCCTGATTCACTTATTCGCTATTCTCTACATAAAAAACACTCTATTGAGGTTCTGGACACCTATCAGTCATCATAATTGTGCACTTTAATACTTTCGTGGTACCAACCAAAATGTGTCTGTAGATCTGCATATTGAAAAAGTATCGAATGTAGTCTTGTTCACGTCTTCTTATATTAATTTTGCCAATATACCATATTTTATTTAGGCAAAATTCAATGACTGCTTCTATTTAGATTATATATAACATTTGGTAAGTTTGGCTTAAATTAACAAAATAGTTAACATGATTATATTCCTCAAAATAGGACTGAAAAAAGTATTATTTTGGTAGTGGTTACTTTGGTATAGGCACTTAAACCCTACATACATGGAAATATTTGAGGGAGCTATATTGAGTATAAATTTTACCCTTACAATTTAGACAATTAAAGGAATAGTTATATGCCTATTCCCATTTTTCTTTTTTGGCTGCAGCCAGAACACGGTTGGCTTAGCTTAGCACAAAGACTGGCAAATATAAAAGCAACACAAATATCAAATCTTCAGACACCTGCAGGTCGGATTCTACATTGCGCACACAGGTCTGTCATACATTACCTCTGTGCCATATCCCTCAGAGTACCTGGTTATCATTACTCTGTTTTTACCACAGTGTTCACACAGCAGTGTGTCCTGAGAACAGAAAGTAAAGAGAAGAAGATGGAGAAAGCAGAGATTTCATTAGATTATTAATTAAATTGTTGATTTTAAAAAATATGGCAACCTGAAACAAACACCATGGACAGTTCCTTTAAAACATACAGTAAAACACACAGACAGCAGCAGAGATATAGAGAGGTCAGCAGCAAGTTAAAGGCATGTATTTAGAGCACGATTACGGATGAAGAAACACTCCGAGCGATGGCCACAGACACTTAAGTGGGAAGCCTGAGCACTCACCAGCGTAGGCGTGTGTGCTTCTGAGTAAAGTGTACAGGGACCGGCCTCGCACAGACACACTACATCTACCTCTCCACAACTCGCCCCCATCTGAGACAGAGAGACAAAGACAGGGAGGATAAACAACTGTGATCTGTTGACTTATGTGAGGCTTCTTGTCCCTTTTATCTTCAGCCAGCAGCACATTAACAAAGTAAAGCCCCTTTCACACATGCAGTCTTTCCCCGAAATGTTCAGGAACAGTTCCAGCATGGGGTCGTGTGTGAATGGGAGCAGGGATTGATATTCAGTGTCCCACCTCAAGACCTAGTAACATTTCAGGGAAAATGCCGGTACAGCTGTGTTGTGAATGAAAGCAGTAACATTGCAGCGACAAGCACGTTAAGGGGTTACGTCCGTCTGACGTGGAGCGAGCGAACCAATCACAAGACTCCGCTGATGACGACATTTGATAACTGAATGTATAATACATTACAAGAACATTGGCACCGGCTTGCCCGCCATGTTCATGAAAATAATAACAGAGGTCTTCCGCCATGTACATGTACATCCGGCCTTGCCCCATCTTCTTCTTCTTCTGTTGAGTTTTATGGCGGTAGGCATCCATAAGTGTTGTATTACCGCCATCTGTCCCTTGCCCCATTTATTTCGGCATTGCCGTGCCATGTGTGAAAAGGCGCAATACGGAAATGTTACTGAATGTAACTGCATGTGTGAATAATGAAAGTCACTAGGTGCCTGAAAGGTTATCCCAGTAATTTACCAGGAACTGTGTGTGAAAGAGGCTTAAGACAAAGGACTGGAGTGATGCTTTAATGGACACAAACTTATATAATGTGCAACAGTATCATGTAGAATGAACATGGAGGTATTCATTTGTTACATATCATGAGCAAAAGTTTTCATTTCATGCATCCCTGTCAGTGGCTCAGTGATGAGATTTCTGGCTTTTAACCTTTTCCACCTACTCGCATTTTAAACTGCTCAAAAGTGGAGGATGGTTAACTGGCGCTGCCAGACATTTGAGCTATGAGGGCTGATAAATCCATGTGATTCAGTCAAAGAAGTAAATAACATCAGAGCTATGATTAAAAACATGGTGGTAAATTACCCGTTCACCAGATGTTCCAGTTGCATGTATTTTATCATCATTAGATTACTCATCTTTATTGTTAAAATGCAACTTTGTGTCAATTACAGGCCACAAAATGTGCCTACTTTTGTATCATATACAGATTCCTATGGTACGCAGGCAACAGGTATAAATAAATGACCTCACCTCACAGTCATTGTCAGACGTCTCTAAGGAGGAAAAGAGGCCGTGGGAGTCAGATTCCCTCCGCAGCATGACCTCTGACCTGGCTTACACACTCACATAGACCTGTCGGGGCACATAAACAACAGGGGAGGTAGCTCAGTAGCATTAATTGAGGTTTTTGTGGAAGTTTTTTCTTCCTTGACATTGAAGATTTTTACAAAATTCTGTTGTCCCGATTAATGATATGAAGCCAATTCTAATTCAGTTAATTCTAATTGGTACAACTTTCTACTCTTTATAAAGGGTTTATAAATTCTAAGTAATGACTTTATTATTGGTACCAGATATTTTTATTAATATTGTGATATTGACTTTTACTATATTGTCAAGCCCTTTCCAGTCCATACTAGTCAAGTCCATATCATCATTGCTTGTCGTTATGTCTAGTAACACTGAACTAGTCAGTCAATATCATCACTGATTTAAAAATACTTCTGCAAAAATCTTTAAAAAAAAATAAACTAAAAAAAAAGTTATGTTTTGGAAAAATAAATTGATCCATAAAGAAAGTGTCTGAATATAGTTTTCACTGATAAAAAATATGAATAAAATCAGCCTGTGGTACTCAATAAATGAAGTGACTGAGTCATATTTTTCATTGATAACATAAGCTTAATATTTCTACAATTCCCATACAGCTGGGCCAGTGATAATGGTGCATAATCTTTCATTTTCCTTGCAGTGAAGAAAGTACTTATTGTGTTTTGGTATTACAGTGGCGTACAGATGAGGCTATCTTTACGCAAGCTGCGGGGTCGTGCTGTCAGAGATTTGACATCACTTCACCTCACTGTAACATCTGCTCAGCAGTGTCCGCACTCCCATTACGTAATAGCCTACGACAGTCAATGTAAGAGCCGGACAACTTTTCAGATAAAGATGCGAGGGGAAAAGACGCTGTCAACGCTAAACAATTATGTTTTCTAATGATATTCAAACACATGAAATTATTTCCATACAGACATGTATGGAAAAACGGAAATAACTCTTAATTCTAAGCGATAATAAAAATGGAACAGAGTGACCCGTCTTACCTCAAACGCATCCTGCCCAGGAACATGGAATAAACCCATAAAAAGTGAATGGAGTTCTGTATTTAGAGGATGAGCAGGAGAACGCGGCGATGCTTCTCATTGTGGCGCGGGGAAGCCATGAGCTCGCGCTGCTTGTGAGTGTTTGACATTGTGGCAAATCCTCCGTGTGATGTCAGTCCGAACGATGACAGGCACCTACAGTCCGGGAAGCGCGCGCTCACCGGGATACCGAATGTTCCCAAAACAACGCGGGAGCGCGGAAAGCGGAAGGAGGGACTTCCGTTCGGGGCTTTCAAAATAATAGGCAGCATTGAAGAAAGTCAAACACCATGTGAGGCTTGAATATACTCTAAGTATAGCAAACAGACCTACATTCAGGCAGTGGTACCACATTGTGTTCTTTGGCGTCTTAACAAACCAAAATAACAAAATTGAAGATTAATTGAATTTCAGCCAAAAAGTGAACTTAATCACTATTTACATCATATTACACACATTACATATGCATTTATCTGATATTTTTGGCAAAATAATGGATTCAGACACAAAAAAAATGGTAATTAAATGCAGTGCTTTATTCTACAAAATATATTTTTCACAGCATATGTAATGACAAAAATGTATATATTTATATTCTTAGTGTGTATAGTGTGTAGAGTTTTATAATACCTGGCTCCAGATTTATTGTATAATTAGATTTAACACATACATTTGGGAATATGCAAAATATAAGCACAAACATGAAATAGTCATGGTCTTAAAACTAAATTATGACACATGGACCCGCCTCAGAACCAGGCCTCAAGATCAAGTAATAAAAAAGGGCCGACCTTTAGGACCTTATCATGTTAGTTGATACTGTGCTTTAGTGTTACTTAGTGGTACAATATTCAGCCTTGCATAACCTGCTTTCAGAAAAGCTTAACTTGTTTTTGGTGTTCTTCTACCTCTGGCTGGGTTCGCGCCCCTGGATCATGATCTGAAAGTGGTTGCACTGCATTGTTGCAATGAATGCGTGGTGCACAGTAGTGTGGTACACTGGTATGTAATTGTCTTTCAGGAAAATGAGACGTTTAGTTGCTTAAAAATGGTGCACATTCAAAGGTGTGTGTTGAGTGGTTTAAAATGAATTCAAGATCTTGCTCAAAGCACAACTCAGCTCATCTTTTGCGATAAATTGAAGAACTTGTTGTCTCACAGGCAGAACTATTGCCTCATAATAAAATCAAGTCATAATCCGTATTAACGTCATTTAATGTATAAAAAAGACATCTAAGTATTATGCCCTAATCCACCTCAATCTCACAAAACTTTGTGAAATCCCTTTTATTCACTAGGCTTTATTGGACGTTCAAAATAACCTTTACATTACAAAATCCAAGCTGTGGTTCCTGACCCTCACAACTTAAAAACTGTTAATATTCTCAAAGCAAACTGGGAGTGGTTGCACGTAATGTTTGCCCTGATCTTTATCTTGCACTGGAAAGGCCCAGAGAGAGAGTTGAACTACATTCAGTGGTTATGGTGGGACAGACAGAGAAACAGATGAAAAGAGACACACACATTCATATACACAACCACTACCACACACACACACACACACACACACACACACACACACACACACACACACACAAGGATCATCAAAGGAAATAACCCGGAAATGTCTGTTCCCATGGGGAAACTGTCTCTTTCAGTAACTGCGCCACGCCATCCCAAAAACACTGCACAGATGAGATTCAGTTGAGTAGTAACTCCAATTTACACATGTATGAATTTGGTCAAAGAAGTAGAATCCATGTGGTTGCATGACCACTCCCAGGTGTGCCTATCGAGATATGAGATTCTGAAAAAGAGTATTCACTTTCTAAATCGTCTTTTACAGCAGACTTAAAAACCCTGTTGATAAATAAACGTTAAAAAGAGCAAAAGCGTTCTAAATAGAGCTCATTTTGGCCTAAATGTCCCATGAGCCCGACTGAACGAGATAAAGAGTAATTAGGGGGAGACCTAATGACCGAGGGAGGGATCCTCATTATTGCGGCATGTCGACCATGCAAATGACCCCTGTAAACACAACTCTGTACTGCATGTTTTAGAGTGATTTGTGACTTTTTTGATTTTAATTTGTTTCACCCAGTTACGACGTGACATTTTTGCAATTGCTGAACTGCACCCTAATGTTTCTTCCTTTTTAAGATGTAGCCCGTGTCATTCCATGCCCATAACCGTTCTCTCTGCTGCATAATGAGCTAAAGGACAATGTTCCTTCATAAAATGTTCAAAGAAACAATGCGGAACAAAGATTTCCGCTTCCATGTGTGTCACCATATCCACTAAAACTTTGTAACATGTCTTGGCTCATCAAGGCAGCTTTGTTGCTGCATGCTGATGTTTCATCCACAACGTTGCACGTAATAAAAAAAGGGATGCAGTGCAAATTTGGTCAATCGAGCTCTTTAATGCGCTCACAGGGGGAGAATGGGAGGCAGAAGAGGAGGGAAGTAACAGATCTTCAGTGGCAGATAGAGAGGTTTGTGTATACACAAGTAGCAATACAAACAGGAGATGCAGGCTCGATAAGGAAATTAAGGGAAAGGGTGCAACTCAAATAAACCAGGACTAATGCACCAACGGACCAATGCACCTCTCTCCCTCTCTTTTGCGCTGTCACTTACAGAAAGAGAAACAGAGAGAGTGAGAGATGAAAGTCAAGGGAGAGCTGCAGAAGCACGTCATTTAGATATTCTGGAAGCGAAAGGCACAGAAAGGCATTCCTTGGATTTTCTCATCAGAATTGGATGCAGGACTAAACGCAACCCGTCAAAACTCATAGGAATTCTTTTTCTTTGACTGAGGTCACAAGGTTTCTGGCGCACACGCAGGGAAACAGTGGACTTTTGGATCAAAGCATCAGACTCAGCTCGTCGTTTCAGATTTGAAGGACAACCCCTGCACCGAAGGCAATTGCAGGTTACGGTGCTGTGAGAACACCCAGAGGTGGTTCGGAGATTGTGATTTGGTTGCGTGAGTTATGCGCTTCTGTGGGCGACAAGTGAGGCTGAGCATCCACAGACATTCAGAAGCGTATACACAGTGTCTGACGGGTTTGCTGACTGCACAGTGAGAAGAAGAGACAAGGAAAAGGATCAAGTTTAGCAGCTGTGTGGAAAATAAGGATGGAAGCAAATATGCACTTAATCTGATCCAATCCAGAAAGGCCTTGTTTTGATCTAATATGAAGAAGGAGCATGCTTTTTGGAGTCACATTTTCTCAAGCACAAAAAAGAAATTATAACCTGGTTTGTCAAGGTAATGCTATTGAATATCAATAGAACTTTTGTTTGAGTCAACGGACAGCTCCGAAAGACCAATGAAGGAGTCAGACCAAACCAAGGATAACCCCCTGACCTGGGATTTCGACCAGTCCTGGAGTTCATTCCTAAAACCAGCTGCGCATCTTTGCCTCAACACCTTGGATTTCTCAGACCTCTGGGATGAGGAAGACAGCACAGAGGACGAGGGAACCACCTCAACCAATGAATCATCAACATGTCTCCAAGCCCCTCCAGCACCCCCTCCTCTTCCTCCCCCCCCTCCTCCGCTTGCCCCACCTTTGCCCTCTGTCTCCCACAAAGGTGCCACCATCAAATGTCGCACCTTGAAGCTCCACTGGAGGGAACTGCAGAGTTTAGCTCCCCTTCCCAGGATGACCCGCTTTGGGACTCAGACTATTTGGGCTGGACTTGAGCCAGTCCATTTGGATACAAACCGACTGGAGCACTTGTTTGAATCTAAGGGCAATAGCACCAGTTTTAATGTGATTTCCGGGAGGCAGGTAAGACCTATGAGACAGGGCGATGCCTCAGGAATGTAGTGAGATTGTGCTAAAAAACACGTTTTCTACATTTTGAAATATCTGTTTTTCTCTTATGGACAATACATATTCAAGAAGCAACCACAGTTTTACCCCATTAAGACAATTCATGTGGTTCCACAACAGTTGTCATCAGTTTTTATTAGCATCTAAACTTTTGGGAAAAATGTTTATATGGCCATTAAATAAAACAACCATTTAAGGTATCCTGACGACAAGCTTCACAGTGAAATATTGTCAGATTTTGACAAAATGATGTGTGCTTAGCACTTTTGTTGAATTTACTGCGAAGTTAATACTCCTGAGAAGGGGAGTCATTTGCTGCCCTTGCCATGATTTGAAATCTTATGGAAGCTGCAAAATGTTAAGTTGCAAGCATGAAAATTAAAGCATGTAACACATTTCTCCACTACTTTATTCAACCATTTCCATCGTGCCTTCATCCAGATGCTACTGAAAATATTTAAACCACTTCTTTTGAATGGTATGACATCTCCTGCATGAGGCATTTTTATACTGTTTGGTCTGTTGTTAACTGTTAGTGGAATAAAGGGCTTCAAATACATAAATACAGTTGCAGAAATCTGATTTTCAAATACTTCCTCAGTAGGCTAAAAGCAACCCTAAAATGCACCTACAATAGTACTTATGTCGTGATTGAATTGTCTCATATCCTTCTCTGTATCCCAACACAGAAGCAGGCATTGGTGACAGTGTTGGGGATGAAGCGTAGTAACATCATAACCATCGCCCTGAGCAGCCTGCCCCCTCCCCGCCTCCTCCCCCCTGCTATCTACAGCATGGACAGCAGTGTGCTGGACAGAGAGGACGTTCAGGTACAGTAGTCATGTCCTCCAGAATTTGAGCCTCAGCATTTGCTTAATCTCTAAAGTTTGCTTTTGTTGGATAGGCCATTTGTTGCCCTTACCGTGTCTTTATTATGGCAAAATGAAACCTGAGCGGGGCGCAGATAGGGACACACACACCCGAAAGTCCAATTAGGAGTTGTGAATAGACCTGCAGTGTGAGTTCTTTTTCCACATTCCCGCCTAAAACAGCGGCTTCAAGCACTAATCCCAACAGAAGAGGAACTTTGCCTGATCAAGGAGGCCAAGGCTCAGAACCCACACTCCCCTCTGGCCCCAGCCGAGCTCAGCCTGCTCACTTTGGGGGAAATCCCACATCTGAACTCCAGGCTTCAGCTGTGGGCCTTCGCTCTGGACTACGACTCTTTAGAAAGGGTAAGTGAAAGTAGAACGAGCATGCGATGGAATGAGATGAAAAGTAGTTTTGCCAATTTGTCAATAGCATTTCATAAAGACAGGTGTCTGTTCTGCTACCCTCTAAGTGATGCAAAAGTGATTCAATCTACCTGCTTTGGGTAGAAACTGCTAAATTTGCAATTGAAGGTAAAACCAAATCTAGGGAGTTAGCATGAGAGTTAGCGTGACCACCACGGAGCCACCTACACAAGCTACATCATCACAAAATCAACCGTCACCGAATTGTTTGATTGACAAGTAATCCCACCATGATGACTTCCTATCACCAAATATGTCTAAAAATAAAACGTGGATTTGATGGCTCACCTAGTCTGTATGAATCACTACCCACATTGTCATCCACATGTGTCCTTCCTCTTAACAGGAAATTGCTGAGCCTCTCTTCCATCTGAAGTTGGCCATGGAACAGCTTGCAGCCAGCCAGACCTTTAGATGTATTCTAGCAACAGTGTTAGCGATCGGTAATTTTCTCAATGGATGTAAGGTGAGTGAGTAGTGATCCCAATCTTTATTATCCATCTTTAATGCACTTTTGAGTGTTTGTGAGTCTTTTTTCTTTCCCCCCAAAAATTCTCACAACACATTTTAACATGCCAAGGCCCGTGGTTTTGAGTTGAGTTACCTGGGGAAGCTGTCCCAGGTGAGGGATACACACACTCGCCAGCCCCTGCTGCACCATGTCTGTGTGCTCCTGATGCAGCTCTACCCGCAATCGTCTGACCTCTACTCTGACATCACTGCTGTTACTAAAGCTGGCAAGGTGCGTAGTTGTGCCTATGTGTGTTTGTATGTGTTTGTCTCCTGAATGTGTGTTTGCTGCATTTGAGTCTGAGGGTTATTTGGATATAACAAAAAGGCTGAAATAAAGATCACCACAATTAATTCCAACTCATTTTCAAGATCAGGTATAAAGGGAGTCCAAAGCAAGTCAAAACTGGGACTAAAACAAATGTAATCTTACTTCAAATAGACAATATTTTAATTCATTCAAAATAAATTTAAGTAACAATCCACTGAGTCCGCTTAAAAATGCACAAACTTCCCTTGTATTTCTCGTCTTTACAGTGTGACTACTCCCTAGTCCAGTCCAACATCACCCAGCTAGAGGCCCTGTGCAAAGCATCATGGGAGCAGCTGAAGGTACTGGACAAGGCAGAGGACAAGATGAAAGGAGGAAAGGTGGAGAAGAAGAGAGGAGGAGGACGAGAAGACGAGGCCTCTGCCCCGGGTGGCCCGCTCCGTCACAGGTTGCCGAAGATTTTGAAAGAGTGTGAGGAGAGGCTGAAGGTCCTGAGAGCCGTCCATCGCCGGGTTATCAACAGGTGTGCTGCGAGTACATGGTTCATTTCACTTTGCTGACATGACTCCTTGATGTGGTGTTTTAGTCATACATCTTGTCCAGTAGCTACCGTGTTGTCCTTTTCTGTAAAATGTTTGAGGCCTTCTTATTGTTGTTCTACAGTAAAAGTTTTAGTTTTGGAGTAAAACCTGCTATTTTCCTCTTAATTTTTGTTTCTCCAGGTTCCACTCTTTCCTCTTATTCCTAGGCTACTCCCGAACGATGGTGAGAGACACCAAAGAGGAGGACTTCTGTAAAACCATCAGTAACTTTTCTTTGGAGTACAGGACCACACGGCAGGCCATCCTCCTGCAGAGAGAGAGGGAACGACAGAAAAGTGGAGCACAAAGCCCAGGCCCTAACACTCCCGCAGCCAGAAGGAAACATCAACAAACGCCAACACAGGTTTTTATTTCAGATGCTCTTAAAGTGAAATACCATTCTGAACAAAATGATCGACTGGGTTTGTTAACCCGCTATCTGCTGATCCACCAGGAAAATGAGGAGCAAAGTAGGCTGGAGGAGGTGCTGAGAACACCTGAGTCCACCCCAAGACTGGATGTCACTCTGCCTCGAAACCGCAGGAGGATAACTGACATCCAAGGTACTTTATGTGATACACACATGCTTGAAAACACCTCAACCTGCCTCTCTTTACCTATTTTATCTATGAAATGTGTTATACTGAACCCATATTTGTTTACTTCTCAGGTCCATTCTCACGGAAAATGAAGTGGTGACCCTGCTGATTATACTTTCAAAAGCCATTCATTCACTGGTGATTGTTATTTATTATGACTTATTGCTGTTAAAGGGCACAGTTTTATAGCACATTATTGTTTCTCAATAACGAAAATGGACAGGTGCATGAGATTTCACATGCCATTTAATTTTTAATCATGTTTGAGTTGTAAAGTAAAGATGCATTAAAATGAACAATAAAACAACAAAAGGAATAATAAAATGTGTCAGATCTAAATGAATGTACCAACACTGAACATTAACAGAAGGGGATTAGCATAAGCATTTTGCCAAAATAAAGCCTCAAAATATGATGAAAACCAAAACCTGTTTGAGACTGATAGCTGTCCTCCTCTTTAGAATTCCACATTATGTTAAATGACATTGTAACTTTATAAATTGTTATATAACATTCTGTTATTCGCTACATTCTATTACACCTTACATTGTATTCTAGAATGCTAACTGTTGTAGCAGCGACCTGCAGTTTATGACATCACACGCTACGTTTTCCGGTCTGTCTGTCCTCCATCGGCTGTTGCTCGCGTTTGGACATCTCGTTCTCTGTCAGCGCAAACAGTTGCTGACTGCAGCTGTGTGTCTGTGTGCTTATGTCTACAACATACAATAAAGCATCGATATCAACTTTTTAAAGCTGAGAAAATAAGAATGTTGCGTGAGTCTCGCGCCCGATGTGTTGGCGGTTAAGTCAACCTATAGATACGTTGAATTCAAATACAAATACATACGAGTACAGGATACGGATGTCGTCATTCGTGAGCCAGACTGGCAAGCGCGTCTGCCAATCCCAGAAGGGCATATCCACACGGGGGAGTTTAAATATCCAATCAGACACTGGGATGCAACAGTGGGCGTGGCCCTTTTTGTTGTGTGGTGAGCATGAATCGACGCCATTTCGTGTCCACTGGTTTCAAGGTGATACAATCAGCCTGCAGAGCCGTAAACGGATCTTTACCTACTCAAGTAAAAACAGCGTTGAATTTTACTCATTTTTGTATTAAGCTCCTGGTGAGTATTTTTAACCGAGAGATTTTTTCCCCTATCTTTTTTTTTATTTTTCTCCTGACTTTGAACCGTCTTTGGGACTTTTTGTTTTTATTTTTAATGCATTTTTCCTGGCTGGTATTCCTGAGACTGTGTTGGCTTTAGTGGCGTACATTTTGTGATGGCAGTAGGCTATGAGCTGCGCAGAAACTAGTTTTAAGTAGCTTCCACAACAAGATTTTTGCTTTTGTTTTTCGAATAAGACATTTGAAAACCTTCATTTTTCAGGGCTGCTGTGTTACCTTATTGTTTATCTGATAGTGGTCATATTTTCGAGGAAAGAAATATGGAGGATTGTTCCAGTCTTTTCTGGACAGTGTTCAAAACGGGTCGCCCTTTTTCTGGAGATTTGTTTTTAAAAGGTTTTTTATACTCGTCCTGTGTTTTGCCCCCACCCGTAACTTGATTTGCAGTCGTTGACATTGACTCCTATTTTCTTTGTGATTTTGGCAGTGCTGAGGCAGTATATTTTCTGCTGCAAATCTCTCAGGAATGATGTAATTTTTGAGGCAAGATGTTTTTTTCCCCTTAATGACAAGTGGGCGCGTTTTTAAGGAACATTAACACAACATTGTTTTGATGTATTGTGCAGTCATGGACCTGGAATTTCTGTAGCATTGGTGCGACATAATTTGTTGATAATTATTTAAGTTTATGTGCAGATTGAGAAGCCCATTAATTCAGTAGGCTAGTTTAGTCTGAGCTGTGGAGCTGCTTAGACCCAGGAGGAGGGCCTACAGAGGGGCCTGCAATGAACTGTAATCAGACCTGCACCTCTAAATTGCTCTGTTCCTTTCTTGAATTTATCATCTTATAGCTTTATGACTGATTAGTTGTATACATGTCTGTAAAAACCTTATAATCTAATTTGCAACAAAGGTTTACAGTGGGGTAGACTTGCTGTTGACAATGCCCCCCAAAACTGCAAGATCCCTGTTTTACCCCCTAATGTACCCCACCCCCCCTTGGCCCCAAGTGTGTCCTCTGGAAGTGTCCTTGAGCACCTCCAGGCTCCAGGGGCGCTGTTCTGCAGCCGCGACCCTTTACTCTGGCCCAGGGCCGTTTCTAGCTTTTTGGGGGCCCTATGCAAAATGTTGTTTGGGAGCCCCTATTTTGTTAAATGTAAACATATAGTGCTTTCAGTCAAGAGACGAGGGCGCTTTGCTACCAAGAGAGACCAGTGATTTTAATTTCTAAAAAAAAAAAAGGTTAAAATGGCAGCTTGGGCGCTCCCTGGTTGCTTTGCGGGGCGCATATAGCAAGAAACGGCCCTGCTCTGGCCCCTACAAGGAGGGCAGGCAGGAGGAAAGAAAGAGTAGGGAGCCACAAGTTCCCCCAGACCTGTGATGCTCTGATGTGCCCTTTGAAACCGACACCAGTGTCTGATATTTCCCTGCTTATATTGGTTGATGTCAGTTTGCATATATGTAGTCTGAGCAGGTTAGGTTTTACATTTAGTAGCTTATAAAGAAAGACTGATTTTTTTTTAAATCCATTCCATTCCCTATTTTGTTATTATTATTGTTTTTGCATGACCATTTGGATTCCCAGTTGAACTGCTAGCGATGCTACACATTATCAGCTGAGCTGGCAGTGTTGGTGTCATGTTCATGTGCTTACTCCTGCACTGCCTCATTAGTGGGTTTATTTTTAAAAGTAAAATGTGCAGTTTAAACGTCACCATCTTGGCGCAGTTGTCGCATTAGAGGGAAAACAAACCAGGACCAGAATAGTATAATATGTACTACAGTATAATAGTATAAAACAGCCATTAATTATTCATTAAGTAATTAGTATTTGTTCCTCTAATGCTACCAAGTTCAAACCTGTAGTAGCCTGCTTGCAAAGTTCCTGGCTAATAGCTTTGTCCAAAAAAGAAGTGTGTTTTTTTTTTTAACATAGTTTACATACTTTGTCACCCCCCTGCTTATAATACTAATAATAATAGTTCATTTTTAGAAGAGCCTCTTTTCTAATACTACGCTTTTTTGTTTCCCCCTGTTTAGTTTTTGAAGCCACTTTTTTGAACAGCAGCAAATCGTAAGTTGGTCTCAACCTTTTTTCTTTTTTTTTTTGGTTTTCTTTTTCACCTCAACTTTTGCATCACTTTTTTAAAATTCCACTATTGTTTTCACCCCTTTGTGATTTGGCCCATTTCTCACCCTTTTGGATTCCCTAGAGCAAGTAGCATGTAGTGGGTATTTGATTTTTTTGTGCTGTGAAAGTAGAACATAGACTGCTTAAGTTTTTTTAACTGTGACACTAGCAGCCTCTTATGTGAGCTTCCCACATGTTCCCAGTTTATGATAATCAAAATGCATAACGTTCAGTGTTGATTACCCGATTTGTAGCTAATTGCTGAATAACACTCCCTCGACTCCCTCCTGCATCCTTGGATTAAGGACTCACACTGACAAAGGCAAAATAAGTCCTGATTTTTGCTGCCTTTGCTGTGTAATGTGTTTTTTTTTGTTTGTGCATGTCATTTGATGGAGTCAAATCTGGTCCAATACCCACAGAAACACAAAGATACCTGCTCTTGATAATAATGATGTCATCATTATCACCCCGAATAGTAAGTTTGGACCCATTACAAATAGCATGTCTACTGAATACCATGAATTACTAACTTACCCAGTAATCACTAATACTGAATCTATGATATTTTTTGTACCCTTTTATCACATCTTTTCATTAGAAACAACTTCCAGCTTTGAGGTAGTTTTGAGGTTGCATTTCTCACACCCATTATCAGTTACACTGAGCTTTTAAGACCTCATTGAACCTCAAAGGTTAAGATTGTATTTGTATTTGCAATTTCCTTCTTGATTTGAGCTCCATGAATCTATAAAAGTACATGCACACATACATACAGCTCCATACACATCTGTACAAACTGCAGAGCTGCTCTCTGTCGTTTTGTCTTGTCTGTCTTCAAGCATGAGTCCCGGGAGCTGCAGGCGCAGTGTCTTTTCACAGTTGAAGCACAAACATTGAACCAACACTCACTCACATAACTGATCAGTCGTAATGAACCCACTTGCCTGTTAAAATGAAGCTACAGATTTCCAGTAAACACCATTATAGCTCAGCAGCAGCAGCCCATCATGCAATAAAGCCCAGATGAAGCAGAGGATAGGAAAAGTTACTGCTGTTTATAAATTGTATGTCATATTCAATTTCACACTGCCATGAATGGGCACTATTATGATGAGGGGCCACAGTAAGCATTTAGCCCCTAATTGAGGCATTAAAAAGTGCCAAGATGTTGAATTTGGAATGATAAATACCAGGGGGACCTTTACAATATAATGCAACCCAATATAATACCCCTGCAATAAACACCTCCTCTGTGGAGCTTATGTTGTTGAATTTATTGAGATTATCAAGTGCTGATTCAGACTGATTGCCTTGTTTCACTTCCAGGAAGTTGGCAAAAAAAAAGCTCACTAATAAACATGGTGAACGTCAAACTGTTATTAAAGCATGCTGCTAAGTGGTACTGTAACTTGTGTTTCTAATTGTGATTTACAGGCAGCCAACACAGACACTGCCAAATCATATATTATGTTGTGTGGAGAAAGATCCCCCAAAAAGTGGACGCCATGTGCCAAACACGGGAATATTATACGGGCAAAAACGGAACTAGTGTTTACAAGTAGATCACCATCACTGACAAAGAGACACACAACAGGATATTTACTGAACAATGAATCAACACCTCTTAACAGTCCAACCAGAAACCAAACATTATGTGCTTTTTCATCCACGGGGATGTGACACGTAAGATGTTCCTGTTATTTTGTCCACTCAGTGTGTAAATATGAATGAATACCAAATTCTCCAATAAATGTTTGTTCTCTTACTGTCCCAACAACGTAGCCTGATTGGTTGTGTCCAGCATCAGTCTCTGTCATGAGAACCACACGTGCGAGTGCTCGAAAATAAACCCTGGCTATTCCTGCTTAAACCCCAACATGCCACAAAGAATTAGAAACATTTGCTAAGCGGCCCGTGAAAGCCACCTCCTCCTGAACACACCCGGTGTTGTAGACACCCTTGTCAGCTTGCCAAGCCATAGAAACATCCCGGCCAAATCATGTAGAGGAGAGCAGAGCATTAAGCTTTTGGCCAGACAGCCTGCTGCAAACCATGTAATCCCCTGCTAGCAGCTACCGGCCAGAGAGGGAGAGGCTGCTGCTGGGCTACAGTTTAGCCCAGCTGGGTGCAGTGTTGTGTTTTGGCAGATGAGATGTGGCTGAAGTGGTTGATAATAAGATGGATGGCTCCCAGGATTGAGAGGGAATAACCAAAAAAAATCCTAAGAGAGACACAAAAGGCTAATAAGTAAAGCCAGTGTTGAGTCATGGTGGGGTTTATGTGTCCTGATGCTGAAAGAAAACCCCACAAAGTGTAGTCAACTACAGGGGGTGGACAAAATAACAGAAACGCCTTGCAGTAAGACCCTGGAGCAAAAATGTCATTTCTGTGGCTGCATGATGGTCTTTTTTCATGTCATAGTCAAAGGTTTTATTAAACAAATATCCAGTGAAAGTGTCTTACAGGCGGTGCTGGTGAGGGTCTACTTGTAATTCTTTGTCAGTATAGCTTCCCTGTGTTTGGCACATGCGTTGATGATTTTCTGAGACTTTCCCCCCCTCTGCAATGTTACATAACTTTGCAGCAACAATATGGCCTCGTTCTCATATTAAAGCTGATGTACTTTGAGCTGCTAATTGTACGATGCGCTAATGTGACATATCTTTTTGACAAACTTACTACATCTACTTCCGCAAAAATAACTGAGTTGAAGTCACAGGGAAAAACTGAACATTATGAGCGTCAGTAAAGTGGTGTCTACTGCAGGGGTACTATAGAGTGTGTTTTCTAGAGACATAGAACGTGGAAGTGATCACTTTTACAAATACAAATTTAGGAAGTAAAGATGTCTGTTAAAAGGAGCTTTCTCACTTTAATGCAAAATCTTGTTTTGTCATAACAAACAACTGTTTATCCCACAGGTTTTTTATTACCACATCCATTTTTTAAAAACATTTTATCTACCACCTCCTGACCAGCCCCTTTATCTTTTTTTAAGCACTTCTTGGGTTTGCCAGAAATCCAAGGAAAAAAAAAAACTTTTTGGAGGTGTAGTAGATGTCTCCCCACAGTCACTTGACTCCATCTCTCATAGTTCCTCGACGACCCCTCTTCTCTCCCAACAGAGTCAGACAGGCAGGCAGACCTCCACCGACCTGAGTACAGACATAATGGAGTGAGTGCTGGCTGCTTCATGACCCGATCACACAATGTCTATTCTGCTGTCTGATGTCTACTTGTAGAGGCTCTCGCGTCTCCCTTTCTGAAAGTGCAAACACACATTTAGTGTGTGAGTGTGAGTGTGTGTGTGTGTGTTGATGCTGAAATCCATCTGTATTGTAGGAGGTAGAAAGTACGAGTCACACTTTGAATTTTCATGTGTGTATCTATGATTACAATGCCATTTTGTTAATATAAGGATGGGCAAATCTGGTTGTCGTGTATTAATATTAGTAAGTAAGCATATAAGTTGCCATTAGTCCTGAAATGATTGGTAATTGAACAGTTTTGATAATGATTCACAAGCAAAAATGGCAAGAATTCAAAGGTTCCAGCTTCTCAAATGTCAGGAATTGCTGCTTTTCTTTATTTTACATGACTGTAAATTGAATATCTTTTTGTTTTGGACTGTTGGTCGTACAAAACAAGCAATTTCAAGATGACAACTTCTGCAAAATTGTGATGGGCATTTTCTGACATTTTAATAGACTAATGAATCAAAAAATAATGCAACCCTCACAATGCTCATTCTCTTTCTTCTACCTCTTCCTGTCTCCCTGAACATCACTCACCTCTAAATATTGTCCCTGATCTCATATCTCCTTTTTCTCCTCTTCTTCTCCCTTTCCTTATCTGCCTCCTCTCCCTCCTGTCCTCCACCTGCAGCCTAATGGCCAGCAGCAACGTGACCAACAAGACCGACCCTCGCTCCCTCAACTCCCGCGTCTTCATCGGCAACCTCAACACCCTGCTGGTGACCAAGGCCGACGTGGAGGCCATCTTCTCCAAGTACGGCAAGGTCGTCGGCTGCTCCATCCACAAGGGCTACGCCTTCGTCCAGTACTCCAATGAGAGGAACGCCCGGGCCGCTGTGGCCAGTGAGGACGGCCGCATGATCGTGGGACAGGTGCTAGGTGAGGTGGAGGGGGGTGATGGATAATGAAGGCACTGTATTTAAACACAAATATGTGTGTATATGTGTAAACACAGACAGCTCTGTATGCAGGATGCTGTTTGTAAGTGTTGCAAGATAACATTTTGATTTCACAGAAGAAGATGGTCAGCCCCAAGGCTGTACAGTTCTTAGATTAAATTGTGTTCGTTTCTTTATCATCCCATGTCTGCCTTTTATGCAGCATGACGCACGGAGCACCAACTGGGTGAGATTTGTCATGGTTACTTTTACTGTCTTCCTGAAAGAAACAGTTAAACACATCCTGGCCAGGTGCTGGTTGCCTGGCAACCTCATGATGACAACAAGACTGCAGGAAGTTACTGTGCCGTTCCCCCTGTCATTTTTCCACTTTTTTATTTTACAGGTTAAACAAATGAGATGCAACATGTTATTCAGTGAGTTTTAGAGGTGCTGGTGGGTGAATTTTGTTAGCTTTGGGCAGAGCCAGGCTAGCTGTTTCCCTTTGATTCCAGTCTTTGTGCTACGCTAAGCTAACCGGCTGCTGGCTGTAGCTTCATATTTACTGTACAGACATGAAATGATCATAACCGTTGGCACAAAAGCGAATAAGTGTTTTTCCCAAAATGTCAAACTATTCCTTAAAGAGAAAGTGGTCTGGGATCAAAGGAATTGCTGCATAAAAGGCAGACATGGGATGATAAAGACACATCATTCACAAAAACATACTCCACATAGTGTCAGTGGGTTTTTCTTCCAATTATTTCTCTTTTGAAATAGTTGGGTTTTTTGCACAATAGTAAAACATGGAAACAATTCAAACCCACAGTGCTGGAGCCTATCCCAGCATGCATTGTGCAAAAGACAAGGAAACACCATGAACAGACCATGATTCTGTTGCAGGGCTTTTAACAAAAACATATATTCAACTCATATTTACAGTCTTCAGTTCACCCTCAACTTCAAACCCAGGAGCATTTTTCTGTTTCACAATGCCAACAGCTGAGCTGCTGTGCTGCCCTCTAGTGCCTAAAACCAGGAATGTAAAAACAACACTGAAAGGATTATTTAGTACAAGTGATATTTAAAAACATCAGCATTTCTCATTAAAGTAAAGACAGACAAACAGCTGTTTTTGATCAAAATATAAAATATAACCTGTCTGCTGCTCGACGCAGGTTAAAATAAACATGAGTAATTATTTGCAAATGCCACCTGGTAGGGGTAAAACCTGCGTTAGTCTTCCAAACTAGCATACCATCAGGTGGAGGGAAAGGAGAGGTACAATATAAAATGTGTTAACTGAGATTTCACACTTTCTGTCCATGACATGTTCCGTCGCATTCTCCCACTCCCGGCAACTCTTAACTCTTGCTTCCACCCCGTCCTTCCTCGTTTTCTCTTATTCCCTCAGACATCAACCTGGCAGGCGAGCCGAAGCCTCACAGATCGAAGACGGTGAAGCGCTCTGCGGGAGACATGTACAGGTGTGTTTCCGTAATTCCACATTTAGACAGGCTTGGAAACGCAAAGTCAGAAAAGTACTACATCATGCTACAGTTAATCTTTCTGCCCCGTCTCTGCTCTCTCCACAGTTCATCTATTGATTTGGACTATGACTTTCAAAGAGATTACTACGACAGGTAAGTCTATTCTTTATATTTTTAGGAATAATTGCTAATGTTTTTTATGCATATACCTATTGTCTGTTGTAGCTGAAGTCGTTATTGTCCAGAGTGCATGATTTCCTGATTTTTATGGTTTATTTTTAATTATTCTTAATTTCTACACCTTCAACTTCAAAGAGTTTGTTCTCAGTAATGCTCAGTTGGAATTAAGGTTACATGTGTCAATGTGCAAATAGTGCAAATTAAATTATTGTTTTCTTATTGTTATATGTGCATGTGTAACTGAGCTCTCCAGGTTTTGCATTAGCATGTATGGTAATATTGTTAAAAGTACAGAACTAGCCAAAAGAAATATTAATATATATATATATATATATATATTAATATTATTAATATTCTTGAAAATGTGACATTAGATTTTGACAGTGATACAAGTGTACCACTCATGCTTGTCACAGCACTCTTATATTCTTGCATCTCTGTATCTCAGGGTGTACTCCTATCAGTCCCGGGTGCCTCCTCCCCCTCCTCCCCTGTCCCGTGCTGTCATTCCCTCAAAGCGTCCGAGGGTCAGCCTGAGCGGAGGAGGGAGCCGGCGGACCAAAACCAGCTTCTCCTCCTCCAAGAGCAGCCAGAGGACCTCCCGTACGAGTAGGTGCCACAGTCACGTCGCGGTCACGGCTTTCCCGTGCCGCTCCATCACACCCGCGTCAATGTCGTGATGGCTTTTCCGCTGCTTCTCTTCCCACAGTGAAGGCAGACGATCTGCAGACCATCAAGAGAGAGCTCACGCAGATCAAACACAAGGTGGACTACCTGCTGGAGAGCCTAGAGCGCATGGAGAAGGACCACAGCAAGAAGTCAGGTGGGCCTTAATGAGAGTTTATACCAGTGTGAAAGATGGAAAATTGTATAAAAATAAAGGTGTGGATGTTCCGTCTAGTGCAGAGATAAGTTAAATCAGAAGAACCTTTTGCAAATCAGTGAATTTGACAAATCTGTATTTGAAAAACAAGAGGCAACTGTTTAAAAAAACTGTGTGATTGCTTAAATACCACAGGAAGTAACATCCATCGCTAAAAATGCCAAATGTATAATGGGAGTTGCATTTTTTTTTTGGTTGTTTTTCTCACCCTTTTCAAAAGTCACAAGCTATTCTGTGACTCATACTGCACTAGGATGAATCATGAAGGGGCATATGCAAATTTCAAACATATAAATTTCATCACACAGAATGTACTGTAATGTTTCATTTTGGGAGATCCAACCAACCCCTCCCATCATATAAAATCTCCAGGTCTACCAAGCTAACTAGCACCAGTAGCAGGTAGGATGGGGGTTAGAGGTTTGGGTGTCAATAAAACAAACCCTTCCTCCCTTTCCACCTCCCTTGTGAGTTGGGGATTCAGAAGGCAGATGATCCTCAACAGCTGTGTCCAGTTTCCATTTTGTGGCCCCCTATTCCCATCAGCCTTTGAGCTAATCCACCTCTTTCTCTCTCTTTTTGCATCACGTTTTTTTTCTCTCCCTCCATTTACGCAGAGATGAAAAGCAGCAAACCGGAACCAGGTGAGCTGTCCTCCCTCAACTCCTCCACCTCCAGCAAGAAAGACGACAGCCTGAAACGGGACAGAGAGAGCCAGGAGCTGAACGACTCAGAGGACGAGGGAGACCTGCTGGAGGACGAAGACGAGGTGAGGAGTGAGGATGAGGAGAGGGAGGGAGCCAGGACGAGAGCTAAGACATCGATGACTTTTAAAGCAAGTTGCTCCAATAATTTTCATTCCAGTCTGTTGATTATGTTGCAGAGTATTCAGTGAGTCAGTTAAGTCTAATTTCCCAGAGCCTAAAATGA
Source organism: Macquaria ambigua (assembly GCA_008360985.2). NCBI lineage: Eukaryota > Metazoa > Chordata > Actinopteri > Centrarchiformes > Percichthyidae > Macquaria > Macquaria ambigua. The sequence goes on along the minus strand of VMKM01001131.1, from coordinate 27,720 downwards.
TTTCGTAAAATTGCTTTTTTTGTTTGACCAATCATCCAAAACCCAAATATATTACATTATTTAAAAAAAAAACATGATTATCTTCTGATGTGTATATATGTTAGAAAGACTCTAACACTCATGTGATGAATGAAAATTGTCCTGTTTCCACATTTCCCTCCGTGCAGATGAAAAGCAGAGGGCGAGAGGACGATGATGATGAGGAGGAGGAGGAGGAGGAAGGCGAGCAGGAGGAAGGAGAGGACGACGGCGATAGCGCCAACGGAGACGACTCCTAAACACTACACAGGCAGACAGACACACACACACACATACACATACACATACACAAAACAAATTGTGTATGATTGTATCTCCACACCAGACTTGTACACAGTGGTCATGCGCTCATATCTGCTGAATTGACTGGACATTTATATACAGTGTATTGTAGATATTGCTCTCTCTCACACACACACATATACACAAGTTCATAAATATGTCAAGTACTTGTTTCTGGATTTTACAATTTTCCTTCAAGTTTGTAATTTGATGTTCCCTCCTTTTTTCTGATTTCTATTTTTTTTTTGACCCTTTTTTATGGACATTTTCTGCAATTGGATAAATGCAAACTCTGATGTGTTACATTGAGACAAAATGCAAGTTCAGTTGAGGATTTATATAACATTGTATGTTTGAACTCAGGGCTATAAGCCACTTCATTATAAAATATTGAAAGAAAGAAAAAGCCCCTAACATTAATTGTGTTAGATGACTGTGTTAACTTGAAACCAACAAATTGAACAAACTGACACTGAAATAAATCCAGAATAAAAATGTGCTCAGGTGCAAAGGTCAGTCTTGAGACAAAGTACCAGACATGGTACTACAGCCCCAGTTTGAAAATGTATAACATTTAAAATATAGTCCTGATCCAGCTGCTGTACAGCTGCCTCCAACCAGCAGGTGGCAGTGTATCATAACAGCTGGCCACACAAAAGACCACAAGGACTTATTTGTGTCAGAAAATCTTCACCTTCTGCTTGACAGATAACAACATGAGCATGTACAAAACCTCACGTCGGACTGCGCAAATGCTCGGACAAAATGCTCGTTGCTCTGAAAATAGTTTTGTTGTTGCCGAGGTGTCGCGACCTTAACTGACCTTGACTTGTGTAATGCAGTGCTACTCCATGTTTGTCTGTTTCTGTTGATGTTCTGTTTGTCATTTGACTGCACTGGTGAAAGTGAATAAAACATGTTTTCCAAGTTGGAACCTGTGTAAGCTTTTGGTATGGATGCCTTCACGTGCAACGTGAGGCTGTGGGTCGTATGCATGCCGTTAAGGTGCGGCTTTATAAATAGTGGATAGATGCACAGAAACTATGGGTTGTGCAATAGGATGAGAGTGTTATTGAAATATATGTTGGGTGGGTGTAGCTTTCAAGTGCAGAGCAAACAGGTTGAGGCTGGACTGAAGTTTATTACCTCGTCAAAAAATCTTGCTGGGCAGGTATTTTCTCATGTACCTTTAGAACCAGCCAGTAAAAATACTCTGTGGTGAAAGCAGCCAAAAATCTAAGAGAATGATATCTCAAAATGGGGTTTCAAAGTCTGACACTGTGGGGCGCCCCTCAGACAAAAATTGAGAAATTTTGGCAAATTGGCCCCATTAAAAGTATGCCGAATTAAGTATTAGGAGTTCATGTTTGCAGTGTACCCATGGATAAAGACACAACACTCACTGGATTACTTTGATACTGAAGAAAACTTTAAAACATGATGATTCTCAGGCAGGTTCTGGAGTTATAAGGAGCATCTTTTTTCTGTGATTTCTAAAGGAATTTATGGATGTTTATTCGCAATGGACATCGCAGGTAATGATATCCTGTGTAAAGTGTAAGTCACACTGAATCTAAAAATATGTGTAGCTTGTCCGTGCATGAATTTTGATGCAAATTGCGCACTTTAATTGTCTGTATCTCGGCCTCAGGTCTCTCCCTCCTCCCTTCAACTCTCCCATTCCCCCTATGGGGAGGTGCGCCTCACAGTTTGAAATTCTCTGTCTTAAAACATGGACAAGTAAGACCAAATCTGCATGGCTAATTATTGCTTGAGGGTGATCAGACCCTTTTAGTCACTTAAACGTAATCAAAAACCCTTTTCTTATTGTACCTGTAAACTTTGGAAGAGTGAACACATCCATTCAGTCAACAAGCTAGATATGAAAAGAAAGAATTAAAATAAATCTACTTGAAGGGAACCAGCTTGTTGGTCGACAACTTCATTACCAATGACCAAACCGCATCAATACACAGCTTCCTTTATTAATATACATTATCCTGCCGGGAGTCTGCAGGCGCTGTGGGGCTCTTTAATGAGGGCGGGAACAGAGAGCTGTCAGGAATAAAGAGGAATGCAAAGAGGAAAGAGGGATAACTAATCAATAAGCAGCAGTGTTCAGGGTGAACTGTGATTAACGAAGGAACAACAGACAGACGGAGGGGGATGGATAATGAGAGTATGGATGATGGAGGGATGGATGGATGAGCAGGCCACAGAAGACTGGAAACAGATGGAAGAGCTGACAGATGGAGAGATGACGGGACGAGCGGAAAAGATTTTGTGGCGTGCGCTGGGTGGAAGATGGATGTGCAAATGGTGTGTAACAGTTAAAGTGAGTGATTGCAGAGCAGTATACATTTTTGTTTAAACAACGTCTGAGCACCGGTGGTTGTTCTTGTGCAGTGTTTTATTGGATCTTCTTACAAAACACTGAAAATATGTTCATTTTGAGGGTTTTATTAACATCACATTAAAGGTTTTGATAGATTTAAAAGTATTCTATGTCTGTAAGAAACTATATTATGGGTAGGCCTACATTTAGATGATCAAATGAACAGATGATATCTTTCAGTCAAATTCTACAACAGGCCTGAAACACTGCCGCTCTTTTAATGCTTTGCAATGAATGACAGCATTTTCAAAGAAGCCATAAAACACTGATCATATATTTTTGAATCAAAAATGACTGACGTGCTCCTATTTTAGTAAGTATGGCTGCCCTTGTCAGATCGTGGCTAGAGGCTAAACAAATCAAAATCAGATGACACTTGTGACGGGGAAACATTTGTTCACATCTTACAGGCTGTACCTTATGATGTAAATACATGCACGGCTGTGGCTAAATGAACATTAATGAAGTGAAAACGAGTACAGTGCAGTGGGAGGTTAACGTGCAACAGTGTGACCACTGTTACATGGGGAACATTGCCCAGTCCAGCGGAATCGATGGCTCAGTAGCATATTTTTCTCGCTCTCTGGCTTTGTCACACATTTACACACACATACATACGTCTTTTTTTCTGTTTTAAATGACCAGATAGTTTTTTCCATGTTTCTATAAGGAGTGATAAAACAAAAACTGTGTCAGTCTGCAACAAAACAGCCGACCTGAAATAGACCTTTTTCTCGTGGTCATTTTGTCTTGTCTAAACAGGAATAGCTTTAATGACATTAATAAGGGCTGCAACCCATTTAGGTTCGCCAGCTGAGCCCTCTGTGTCCACGCTGGCTCAGCTGGCACAACTGCAATGTAGCCAAGCCATTAATAATGTTATTAGTTACACCTGTGCAACTAATAACATCACCAATGGCCTCATTATGGTTTTTCCTGCTGTTGCAAGTCTAAACATCCACCATGAGAGCAGTTTGTAATTGTTAAAATAATTATTGCTCCATCACCTACAGAGTTAATGATACTTAAACAGTACAGTATACACAGAATGAGCCATATAATAAAAAAGCAGCAACAACTTTTCACCGTTTTAGCACCGTGTTAACCTGAAATTGCATGATATCTTAAAAAACACAAAGTATGATGTGGAAGAAACATCGTAAGTAGCAAGCACTACTTTGACAATGAGAAATCAGTGGAAAGTGACTGTTTTGGTGCATTTACTGTTAACTCCAACATCTTGGTTTCAGTACTTAAAGTGAAAAGACATTTTCTGTTGTGAGTTTAAATTTTTAGCAACCACAGACTTGCCCCAACCTTAACCAAAGTTTCATGACTTGCCTAAACTTAAAGAAATAGTTAGACATTTTAGGAAATACACTTGTTCACTTTCTTGCCGAGAGTCAGACGAGAACATTGATACCACTCTCACGTCTGTGCGGTAAAAATGAAGCTACAGCCAGCAGCTGCTTAGCTTAGCTTAGCGCAAAGACTGAATAGGAGGATTTTGGCAACTTTGGACAGAGGCAAGCTAGCTGTTTCCCCCAGTTTCAAGTCTTTGGGCTAAGCTAACCGGCTCACTTTTCAACTAAAGGTGAATATCTTATCCTGCTTTTGCAACATACTAGCTACTGCTGTGATCGTAACACTTGTTATTGTTGCATAATCCTTTTGTTGTGGACATTATTCTTAACATAGTCAGCATTTTAAAGTCTGTGCATAAAGCCCTGTAGTGTAATGCTAGTTTTATAGTGTAAATTCTCAGCCTTTAACCATCCAAACGTAAAATCAGACGTAAAAATCAAAATGAACAGAAGTGAATGATGTACCAGGTGACGCAGCCTTGCAGGTGGGTGAAGACTGAGGTGAAAAGAAGGAGGGAAGATAAAAGCGCCGCAGTAAAGCCAAAGCCAAAGGGAGGTCACGGCTGAGACGGAGAGAGAGAAAGAGAAAGGAAGGAGAAAGCGAGGGATGGGAAAGGGGGTTAAAGAGGAGAGGAGGAGAAGGGAGATGAAAGGGAGGAGTGTTACAGGGCTGCGGAGAGGTCGGAGGGAAGGAAGGGACAGGAGGGAGGTGAAGATGAGAAGAACGAGGGATGGAGCTGTAAGCCTCCAGGGTGATTTATCAGTGTCACTGCTGCCAGCTCTTTGTGTGAATGTGTGTGAGAGAGACAGAGAGACGGCGGAGGAAGAAGGAGTGTGAAACAAAAACACGATGAAAGAGACCCATAGACGTAATTGAGCCTATGTGAGTGTGTGAAGCATCTATGAGTGTGTGTAAGAGAGAGAATTGCCTGTGGGTGTGTCTGTACAAGTGTGTGTGGATGTCTGCATGTGTGTGAAAGAAGCAACAATAGCAAGAAGGACTTTTATACCTATTTCAATGTCAATTTACACCTAATTCCCTGCCCATTAACTCCGGTTAATTACTGATGCACTGACTGCTGCCACAGAGTCATGGAGGGGCTGCACTGTAAAACTATCACAGTATAATAACAACTTTGTTTTTGTTCGGAGGCGCTTGTATTCGTGGTATTTCAAACACACCCACATAGTGACCTGCTTCTCTATGTTTCTCTCTCAAGTTTACACTGAATATTGACTGACGCAGATGACAGCATTGATACCACTCTCATGTCTGTATGTTAAATATATAGCCGGTTAGCTTAGCTTAGCCCAAAGACTTGAAAGTGGGGGAAACAGCTAACCTGGCCCTGTCCAAAGATAACAAAGTCCTCCTACCTCCTAAAAATGCTAACATAGATGCAGTGACTTGCTTCCCACCACTGCAGCCCTTCAGAGATTTACTCAGACATATTACATCTCCTCCTTTGATTTGAAATCAAGACTTGTTAAGAAAGGTGTCTATATTTTTAAAACATTGCCTCTAGCGGAGCAAGTTTCTTCACTACTACAAAAAACGACTTGGTTAGTTTTAGGAAAATGTGGTTTGGGTTAAAATGACTACTTCTTTAAGGTTAGGGGACCTGTATCGTCATGGTTACAATAATAAACACGTGGTTAAGGTTAGGGAAAAAAGCTTTAAAAAGCAACATGACTGTCGGTAGAAAACAGGAAACGAACAGTATCTCCCGTGTTAAAGTCCACTGTAAACTAACTTAAAAAATAAAAGTTGACAGTGAAGTGGATTATACACTGTTAGCTTTATATTTTTATTCACCTGTGGCATCTATGATCGTTTTTCTGTCAACCACATCACCACAGAATACAGTCTGCTGGCACTAAGGACTTTTAGTTTGAAAATATTGATCAATTTCAAACTAAAGTTGTAGCACTTTGGGACAGTGTTTGTTCACGGGACTCATCACGAATCTGTAGCAACCAGTTGGGCCAGATAGGGCTGTAACTACAGCATGGTGAATCTTTTATTATTATTGATTAATCTCTCAGTATTTTTTCAATTCATGTATTTATTATTCTCTCTATTAAAATGTGCAGACATAGTTTAAAATGTCCATGACAAGTTCCCAAACCTGTGATGTCTTGTCAAATTGATTTTGTCTCACCAAAATCCAAATTAAATTCACAATAAAACAAAACAAAGAAAGTCCCCACATTTTCATTTGATATTAGTGTAACAATGAATCTGTTAATAGCAGTGTCCATGGATTGACTAATCGTTCCAGCAATAGTGCCAGATTTTGGCAGCCATTGGGCCAATTTTGGCTACCTGATAATCCCTCTCTGTTGTTCATTTAGATATATTCAATGACTTTTTCTTCTTTCCTTTTCTTTTTGCAGTGCATACTGTACGTGAGAGCTGTGGGACGCAAGAGGAATAAAAAAAAGATCACCTCCTGTCAAACCATTTAACACCAGCATGTTTGTGATGAAAGAAAGTTCCTCTTTTTTTGGTTCAGCCTGTTGTGGCTGCACTTGGTCGCACTTAATTTAGCCCCACAAAGAAGGGCCTGGCTGTAACAGTGTGAGTGAGTGAGTGCGTGTTTTGAACAGTATTGTGCAGTGGTTGCCCTGTGACTAGCCCCATAGCTGGTGTGAATATAAATGAGAGAGAAAGAGGGTTTCCACTGCACACAAAGGGGGAAGAAGAGAAGAAGAGGAGGAGGAGGATGAGAGGAGGAATTGTTGCTTTAGGCTCTTTTGCCTCCTGTCTCTTTTTCTCCCTTTGGCCATGTTCACCACAGGGAGGAAAAGTTGGATTATCTCCCTCCCTCTCTTTTCCCTCTCATTATGTCCCTCTCTCGGCCTTCCTTTATCTTATTTAAATCTGTACAACCTTTTGAACACCTCTTCTCTATTTACTATTCTCCGCCTGTTTCTCTGTTTGTTATGCTCTTGCCCTACATCCCTCCACCCTTCCATTTTCACCACACTTCATTGCTTTTTCCACATCTCTTTCCATCTCCGTCCCTTCTATCTACCTCCATCTCTCCACTCTTTCTTAAAGTATTAAACACTATCACTCTCCTTTCCCTCCTCTGGCCCCTCTCGCTCCAGAGCAACTGTTGTCTGATCTGACTGTAGCCGGAGATTAGATCCGACCCCGCGGCTGTAATCAGACCTCAGCGTCCCTGCTCCTCGCAGATAATCTGCTTGTGTTCGGGAACATAAAAATCTGCCAATACATCTGTTTTCCACCGTAATGCATTTATACATGTACACCACGCTGATGCTGCAGCTGGTGGCTGAAAGTGGGGAAAACATCAGTGGTACCAGAAGCAATATCATAATGTATAAACACTCAATGAGAAGTGCAAATCCTGCATTTAAAATCTCACTTAAAGGAATTGTTCAACATTTTAGGATTATTAGCTTTCTTGCTGAGAGTTAAATGTCTGTACTGTAAATATGAAGCTACACCTGGACTATTTCTTGTCCGGGACCAGTAACTTTCTGGAGTCCTCACTGGTTGCCCGGCAACAAGAAATAGTCCGACACACATAAAACATCCCATAAAACGGCCAGTGTTTGTTTTCACACATCCATTTTTGTACATACTCAACAAACATTTAGACCGAGCTAGGCTAGCAGGTCCCCCCTGTTTCCAGTCTTTATGCTAAGCTAAGCTAACCCTCATATTTACCGTACAGACTATTCCTTTATGGAAAAGCAAAATGTACTTAAGTATTAATAAAATGCTCTTTCAGACCAATATATTATTACATATATTGTATCACAGGGTTAGTATTGATGCTTAAACATGTAAGCAGCCTTTTAAATGTTACAGCTTGGTCAAAATGGAGAGCATTTTTACTTTTTGTATGCAATTTTTTGTAGTTTAACCAATAATGCATCATATATAAAATCTGAAAACTAGTAATTGTAGCTGTTAAATAAATGTTGTAAAAAGTGAAATATTGTATTTGAAATGTAGTAAAGTAGAAGTACAAAATAGCACAAGTTTAAGTAAATGTACGTTTTTTTGACTGACACTGATGTTTTGTAAATGTACTGTTTTCCGCTGGACAATGCCCAATGTTATAGAGGTTATTCATGTTTAAGAATATACTTTTTTAGACATCTAGGTTGCATCATCATCTATAAAGCTCTACTGGTAAAGCTTTCCAACTACCTCACATTCTTTCTCTTATTTAAATCTCGTAACTACCTGATTCAATAATTACTTAACCAAGATACGTATCCCATATATACAGCACACCACCTCTAACCTAAGAGGACTGGATTCAAGTGCTGTGCCCCTTTTAATTGGAAGAAACTGCAAACAGCTCTCAAACTAGATTCTTTCATTACCCTACAGACGTTAAAGCTTCATTATCTAATTGTTTTAATTAGTTCTGTTTGGTTGATTGTTTTTTGTCTGTATGCTGGTTGCACCGTTGTCTGACTGTAATTGTTTTTAGTTCCCAGGTCTCTGAAGAGATCTTGATTATTACCTGACTAAATAACGTTGCTAAATATAACCATTATTTCAACAGCATTTTATAAGACCTGGGGCTCGTTTCACAAAAGCAATTTGCGCCGCTTGCTCAGAAAATCACGCTTCACAAACGATTATCGCTCACGAATTGCATTTGTGAGTCCTACAGAGCTCTAGCGTGCACATACACACGTCGCAAGTTTGGTATTTGTTGGGATTAGTGAAACATGTTAAAACTCACGCGAACGGAAATGATCTCATGTTGCAAATTGTAGCTTGCATATTGTAAATTTAGTGAAACTATACTCATATTGTCACTTGTTTTTCGTCATTGTGCTACATTATACCCTATAGTCATCTACTCATAGTGATGTCATTCTAACAGATACACGTGTAGTCAATGCACCAGATTACATTAGTAACATTACTGAAATTTTGAGTTCCACATCCCAGGATTGTGTTTACATACAGTTTGCACAAACGATGTGTTTGGTATTTTTTGCTTACTTGTGTGAAATCACCTCTGTACATCTACAAACACTCTATATGCTAAAAAACCCATCAAGATCAGCACTAAATCTCTCTGTTATAGGTCCCACAGAGCCTTTCTGTCCATATGGTGGAAGCCTGCCTTCCCGTTTTGTCATGTCGTCGGGGCCAGTGCTGCTTTCCAGCACATTAATATTCATCGATATAGCTTTAATCTTTTGAAATTGGGTTATTGGCATTGGTTGATGATTCTGCCTCTTTCCTCTCTCTGTCTCTCTCTCCTATTTAACTCTATTCTATTCCTGTGTGTTGGCCTCTGTGTAATGACAAAAATGAATAAAATGAGAAGATAAATGCAAAAAAAAAAAAAAGAGAGAGAGAGAAAATAGGGTTTGGAAAGAGGGGAGAGAAAGAACTCAGACGAAAAGAGCCCGAGAGAAAGAAGTTGTATAAGAGAGGGAGGAAGGGGGCAGAGAAAAAGAGAGACAGAGTGAAAGAGACAGCGCTGACGTCACGGCCACTTTAAGTAGGTCAGGTACGAAGTTGTGATGTCACTTACACTGGAATCTGCCCACTGGGCCAATCGTGTGCAGGGACACGCCCCCTTTTTCCACAGGAAAATAAACTGCAACCCTTTTCTGCAGCTGTTTCAAATCAGACACACATGCACACTAACCAGTCACATGCACATGCAAACATTCCTGCTGCTACAAAGACTGACATTGACAGTAACAGTAGACTACTATAATTCCTGAGGAGATGCAGTAACTTTTACTTGTCCCCCCTCCTCTCTTCTTCTTCCTCATCCCTCCCCCCCTTTGCTTCCTCTCACCAAAGCCTCTTTACTCGCTCAGACGGCGCTAAAGAGGACGTCGCCGCGCACCACAGTGGAGCTATTTCTGATGTTCTTTTGATTTTTAGCATCAAACAAATCCACTTGTCCTTCATCAAGACTTGATAGCGATGCATTCGAGTCTGAGTGTGTGTATAACAGTGTGTGTGTGCGTGGGAGTCTCAGTCTCAGTCAACAGTGGTAGGCAGATTTATACAGACCCTGAGGCTGAGGCGAGGTGGTAGTAACATGAGAATAATGTGGAAGATGAGAAAACTTGTCAGTGTAGAGGCTTAACATGACATTAGCCAAAAGAAGTTTACAATGTTAAGGCTGAAAGGAGCAAAAATATATTTTTTAAAAGAAAATAAAACATAAAAATAATAACGTGAGTGGGACGCCCGTTAATTTCCATCATTTGAGGTCAAAGAGCATCATCTTCAGTATTCTCAGATGAAAGAGGAAATAATGAGACAGTGACATTAACTGTGAACTTAATTATCACTCACATGCACAGCTGAGTGGATCTGTTTTTTTGGTATGCAATGAGCTAAGTGTGTTCACATTTTCACCTCAAATGCAAATGAATCAGAATAATGAACAATCATGTGATTAGTAAAGATGCGATAATCATAGTTTGGAATACACAGATAAGTGAGATGATGCTTGAGTGGATTGATCCACCAGTGTGTTTCTCAAGATTAAAACCACATTTCCTACAAAACCCTGTTGTGTCAAAGAACACATACAGTACCTACTGTGCTTTAGTTGGCTGTGCTGTCTTAAACTGGGACATTTCATTTAGTTTTCAAAAAAATAAAAAAAGACATAAGCTATAACACATGGCCCAGACCGACGAGAACAGAGATGTACTGGTGTTGGCTTCCAGTGGTGTCGACAAGTCCGGAAAGTTGAAAAAAGTAAGTGAAGATCAGACACGGATAATCAAATGTTGTCAGCATAGAGGCCTATTATACACATAGTGAAATAAACACAATTAAACATAGTTTTTACTGCAAGTTGTAAGCAGAGCGCATATGTAACTCTCATTTGTGAGGGCACAGAGAAAAAGAATAGCTGCCTTTGTTTCTCAAGTTGGATCCCGGTGTGCAGATCGGTTCAAGTTATTTATATTTCGCAATCGTGAATCAAATTAAATGAGGCTCTTGTAAGGCATCGTTTACAAGTAAAATCAAATGTGTACAAGGACGTGAAACATAACACATACTATACAAAATGTCTCTGGATGTGTGTGTGCATATTCTTGTGAGTAAAACAACACAAGGCGTGCAAATCACAAACAGAAAAACACACTACTGCTACTATTAAGGTCACATGAGTAATTCACTGCAAATGCACCGTTACATAAGGATGCAGTTAAAGCATTTGTAGCATTCCTTACTATTTATTGCCATTTGCATTAACGAAATCCACTTGTGCTTTAAGATGCACAACTACTGCAGCTTTATTCTTATTTTTTTACTGTTGCACTATTTTATTTTATTTTATTTTTTTGCATCAAATGAAGTTTAGGGGACAGCCTTGCAGACCAGATGGTGTGTTTAACATTCTGCAGTGAGAGAAGTCTGCAGCCTCTGCCAGTGTTGGTGGTTTACACAGTGTCCCCATCTTATTACTATCAGGTCACAAGATCAATCAGAGAACAGAACAAGGTGTCCATCAGAGGAGTGTGTGCCAAGTCAAAGTGTCCTTGAGCAACACACTGATTATCTTTCTTCTCACTGGCTGTGCCTTTGTGTATTTCCAGGTCAATTACAAGGTGAGTACATGATTCTGTAAAGTGAAACTTACATAATAATAAGCATTAGATCAGAATATACAGTACAAGTTCTGATTGGTCCATTGAAACATGAAAAATCAAGTTATTCTTTAAAGTGTTTGCTTTTTCTATGGAGTTTTAAACTGCATTCATGCGCCAAAATTTTTTGGATTTCTCTTAATCTACAGATAAACATGGAACATGGAAAGATAAACAGTGCAAATCACCAAAACCGGAGTTCCGAGCTTTTTGTCCGACAGCAACAATATGTGACTGCAATTACACTCAGTCTGGCTAAAAGCTTAATCTCGCCAACATAATCAGAGTATGGTGTGAGCACGGCCCGGGTGTGGCCTCGCTTAAAATGTGGGTCTGTAAATGTGGACGCCGTTAATCACTCTGGATAAGTGTGTCAGCTCAGCGCCTGAAAAGCAAATGTTGTGTTGTAATGTGTCTGTATTGGAGGATTGTGGCGTGACAATGATGTGCAACTAAAAGGTGTGGGTTGCATATGAGACGATAAACCATGAAACTTCATAAACAGAATCCAGTGCACATAAAGGACGAATAAAATAATTTAAAATGTTAGTGACACTGTTTACATTTGTGCATCTTTTAGGACTCACTCCGAATGTATTTGGCTGCTTTAAAAACTTTTAATAAGGTGTCTTTTGGCCATGTTCAAAGTATTTTTAATACCTGATAAACAACATTTTTAGCAACACGTTGCAAATATTGTAAGAAATCACAAGAAATATGTGTTAAAGTGCTTATGTATGAAAATGTAAAAAAGAAAATGTGTGCTCACATCAGAAAAATTCTCCTCAAATCCATTCCCGTCCTTTCTGTGGAACTCGTATGGCCTGTGTGAGCTGTTATATGCATGTAGCGAGAGTTAGCATGATTTGGAAAACAGAAAGAAAGCCAGAGTGGCTTTGGATCATTAGGTTTTTTTTTCCACTCTTATTTTCTTCTCCTTCCATCCACATTAACCCTGGTGGACTGCAGCCAGCAGGAGGTCAGCTGTGGAGCGTAAAAGGAGGGGGTGGGGGGTGTATGGTAGCATGTGTGTCAGTGTTCAGAGGACAGATGGGGTCACGAGGTCAACTGCAATGATTAAAAGGAGCCTAGTTTAGCCGATGAGGGCCACCAGTGACCGACGTGAGCTGCGGCACATCATCCAGTCTGACTTGAAGACTGGAGAGAAGAGGAAGAGACGGGGAGCAGGCGGGCAGATCAGAGCAAGTTTATTCACAAAGAGCTTTTTGCAAAACAAGAGCAGAAGGAGGACAAAAGCAACAAAAATGCTGACATGGAGGAGACTCCAGGCGCCATAGGTCTGGTTCAGCATCCCCACAACAGCCAGCATGGAGGACACAAAAGCTTCCAGCCAGCTGAATATTGGTACTTAACAAGGAATGAAATTGGTTGAACCGCTAAAAGCTGGAAATCCAGAGGATCAAGGGCCTCAATGTCGCAGATTGTTCTTCCTGCCGCTTTAAAAGGAATATGAAAGATTTAAAAGTATCGGAGCCAGTCGACTCTGTAATTGTTAACCTGAAAAGAGCACAGGAGCTGATGATGATGACGATGAAGGGGATCATCACCCTGAGGCCAAGGGTGCTGCTGATTGTGGTGTGGAACAGGAACACAGAGTTCACTGATTTTGAAGTAGCAGTGATCGTCTGAAGAAGAAGTTAGATTTAAAGTAATTATCATACCTTGACATGATTATGGTGCTATATTTAAACAAGAGACAACACTTTAACAGAGTGGATGAACTTCAGGTAATATGCATACATATTTGGAAATGACTGCTTCAGATCTGCGGATAATTCCTTGGATGAAAGCTTGGAAGCGCATGCAGGATCCATCTCATCCATTCACCTCAGGCTGGAGAAAGAAACATCTATGCAACAGCTGCATCCTGAAGGAGAGACATAGTAGATGCATGGACGTATGTGCAATTGCAGACTTGGTGGTCATGTGATCAGGAATTTTTCGGACAATTTGGGGGTTTAACAACCTGAGGACATTTAATCTATCTACTCTAATTGCACACAAATTACATCATGTAGGGAGATAAAATTAACAAAGTACAGAAGTTATAATCCTTAAGATTTTAAATCCCATTTTTGATACCATTTATGTTTATTTTCATGCTCAATAGTCATTCAGTGTATTTACATTCAATAATTACCTCTCAATATAGCAGATTTCATTGTTAGAGGTGGGGTCTGTCATTCCTGACCTCACTATTTATTAAAGCTGCAATAATCATTGTTTTTATAATGAAATGTGTCACTCAAAGCCTAAAATTAGAATCCAAATTATCATCCGACTCTGCAGTTCCTCTTAGTTCAAAGGACGTCTAAGGCATCTTTCAGCTATATGTTTTGGTTTTCTGGCCCCCAACTTGACTGTTTGGGTTCACTCTCACCACTCTCATCAGCGTTATTTTCGGACGCAGCCCTTTTTGGGTGTAAAATCTCTAAAATCCCACTGTACGCCACCTGTCCAGCACCAAACAGGCGAAAGACAAAGTTAGCGACTAGCTGGTGAACATAGTGGAGCATTTAGTAGCTGTAGAGCCAGATATTTCCCTCAGACGTTGGTGGAGAAAAGACCTGGACTAGCATTCGTGAGGTGGCCAGAAACCCGACTCCAAATGAATGCCAATGTTGCTCTGTATCTGCTGGATATGTGAACTGGCAACTATTTGCTAATAGGTTTGCCATATCAACTTAAAATATGACATCAAGTGGCAAAAAAACCCCCAAGTTATTGCAGCTTTAAACTGTTATTTTATATTAATAGATCCAGACTTTTTGGTGGCTAGTAAAAATGTCTTAGGGGTTGGATTGCTCTGGATCTGAGTATTTCTAGAATCCTGGGCTGGGAGCAAAGAGGATCTCATGAGAGTGACTGAGCAGTAAATGAGGTGATGAAAGTGTTCAGACTTGGAATTCATTCAATACACCCACTGCTGGATTTTTTGCTAAAATGAAACACGCGACGGATACTTTCCCCTGCTCTGTGGTTGATTACATGACCGGCTACCTGAACCTCCCGTGGCTCCGCCCCCGAGGTTCAATTATGATTAAGCTCAAATCTCATCATTTTAATAGCACTATAGTGAATCACACCACACAGGCTGGTATTTGATTGACGCAGTGGGTGAGGTTGATTATAATGGAAGGGCGGGCGGTAGCGGCATCCTGCACAATCAGAAGTCCAAATGAGATATAAACTGTTTTTCAAAAGGCAAAACCTATTCAGAATACAAAATTACAAAGTTAGGCGACTTAGTTGAGTTTGAATATAATATTGCATGCAGGGCCAGTTAAGCTCTGTGTAATATCACATCCTGCTCGACTTGTCTTTGTAGCTCAGCAGCCAGCATTTTATCGGAAAACAAACAAAAGCATTTCCAGGATGATTGTTCTCTGTGTGTCATGGGATTCATTGTGTGTCCAACATTTTGTTTTTGTATGGTATTACAGTACGTGGCCATTCTTTACTCCTCTTGCTAACCTTTTTATTGGCAGCAGTACAAAACAAAGTTTGTACCTCTAAATGACATGTTTACACTTGAAGGTATTTGTCTGTTTGTTCTAGTGCTGACTGACTCGAGGCTTGCCAAAAAAAATGCCCACAGACCACACACACACACATATTTTACTTTCAGGGCTGGTAGATAAAAGAGAGAAGGACTTTTCATCAACCATTCAACCTGCCATGACCTCACTGACAGACACATTGTGCGGTAGAGTACAGGAGCTCCATCACTGCCTCCTGCCGCGTCAGAGTGATTTCTCACACAGTAGCCTTGGTCCAGGGAGGATTTAAAGGTTGAGGTTGTTTCAGGCCACACAGAGTTCAGGACAGATGAGAGGTAAACTCTCACATATCTTGTCAAATGAATCTCAGCTGTCCAGCGATGATAGCACGTCCCTTTTGCGGCTTTGAGACATGTGCCTGAAACTGACTGTTGACGGAGCTGAAGATGCACATTGGGAGGCAGCAGGAATAAAATGTCTACATCACATGTTGAATTTTGTTACAGTCTGACTTTGTATTTACTCAGCTGAGAGAGGCTTGAAACACTTTCCCTGTATTTGTTTATTTGGATTGCGTTTAGCTCAAAGCTAGTCTCCCAAGAGTCCATATTAAAACCACAATATAAACATATTAAAAATACTATAAAGGAATGGTTTGACATTTTGGGAAATATGCTTATTTGCTTTCTTGTCGAGTGTTAGCTGACCATCCGCCGTTTTGCAGGGGTTGTGGGCTGGACTATTTCTTGGCTGGGAGCAGTTGCCAGGCAACCAGCGGAGGCTCCAGGAAGTACAGATTAAACAAACGGCATTTAACTTGTTAATTAGTGAGCTTTAGAGGTGCTAGTAGGCAGGCTTTGTTACCTTTGGACAAAGCCAGGCTAGCTGTTTCCCTCTGTTCCCAGTCTTTATGCTAAGCTAAGCTAACCATCTGCATGCGGTAGCTTCATATTTACCATACAGACATGAGAGTGGTATCGATCTTCTCATCTAACTCTCGACAACTAAGCAAATAATCTCTCTTTTATCCTTTTTTTCCAATGTTGATGAACTCACTGTTTAAATGTTAATACTTACACAACTTGGACATGGTTTATTGTTTTGGTAGATAGCTGTAGCGAACTAAAAGAGGGTTATTTTTTATAAAGAAAAACATTAACATAGTTATAAAGTTCATATAAGTATCTAGGAGATTCCTAGAGGTAAAATAATGTGTAAATAAGATGTAAGATAATATTATGATTTACTGATTTAATATCTATATAATTTTAGTAAAATGATTGGTTTCAAGTCAGAATCATCTATACCTAACTGTTGAAGATGATGAGTCATGTCTTGTTTGCAACAGCAATCAGACATTCACAGCTTATGTTGGACCTCCAGTATGGCCGCAAGAGGGTGTGTTACGTCACCTGAAAGCCCTTTAATCCAGCCAGGCTGCACAGCTGGTGGGCCAAGATAAGCAATGACCACTGATACATAACTGTAACATGTTGAGGCAGTTGTTGCCGTGCATGTCTGCAAGTCTCTCTGCGCATACCATTCTGCACCTGCGTTTAAATAATATGACAAATCACTTCAACTGGAGGCAGCTGAAAACGGAGAGAGCTGGTTTTTTAACCGTTGACCTCGTACTTTCTTCTGAAATATGTGCAAAACGTTTGAGCATGTGTTTAAGTCTGTTTTCAATCCAGTGAAGTGTGAGGGTGGAGCAAATACCTGGCTCACCGCAGCATGACAGAGGCACGGGCTGGAGGATCATTATGTAAGGTGGTTAATTTAGGGCCGTGAAGGGATTTTAAACTGCCAACCATGATGCAGTTAACATATTGAGTGAGTTTTATTATAAATCCAGCCACTGCAGAAACTGCATTCTTTTCCAAAGATCATAGCTTGCTGGCTAGAAAATCTGGAAAGCCATTATTATTTGTAGCATTTAGACAGCTTTCCTGCAAAATCCTGATTTTTCAACATGGTATAATAATGTTTGCCAACATATAATCACTGCTGAGAACCACAGATTCCTATTGTTGTCTTTTTCCATTCTAAATGCAGCTGCGAGGGACATACAGGAAACAGTGTGATCATCCACTGGCAATACAAATGAGAGTCTATGTGTGTCACTTGGGGAAATTATGACCTGACTTACATAACCACAGACCTGATGAGTGATGTTCTGGTTCTCAGCAGCTCTGCTCCGGGCTTGGAGTACAGTACAGTACAGTTTCAGCAGGGATTACATGTGTCATGTTTATTTTCCCCTCTGCATCTGTATAAAAGAGCCCATTATGTATTCCAGTATAGAAAACTGAATTATGCAAGTTCAGCTACTTCATGGTTAGAGTGGAAGAATTGGTATAATCAAAGCAAAGGGAAAGAGAAGAAAAGAGAAGAAACTCTGACATGTTTGTAGAAAATGTTCATACATGCCTTAATTCCTGTCTCAAATACAACATAAAGTTACCTTAAACTTTCTGTATAAACAGTACATCACATAAACCTTTTATCATACCTGTTAAACCACGTTTAAGTAAGCAGTAAGACTGTAAGTACCAACTAAAGGCTAAATCAAGTGTGCTCAAGCTCACATTTCTTTCAACTTTTGCCAAAGTGGGAGAGCGTGTTGGAGATCAAACTCATATCCACAACTCAAATAGCCTACAAGTTACTAAATAATTATTTATGTGTATTTAATTTATCAAATGGCCACTGAGTATTTTATGTTAACAATATAGCACAGCAGAAAGAAGTAGAAAAGCATGTAATCATCTTGATTACACTCTGATTACACTTAAATAATATTCAGTTTAATAACAGCCAGTGTTGATATTTCTTTACCATATATGGAAGGACATGTCCAAGGTATCCAGTCTCAACCTATATGATGTCACACTTTTGCTGAATTCAACCTGTTTCAACAGCTGTCCACATTTTTGCAACCAAGGTCTGTGCAGAGGGGGCCATAAAAGTCCCAGGTTCACTGTGCAACAATTGCTTTTTGATCATTTGATTAGTTGCTCATTTGTTAGAGAATCTGCACCACAAAAGTACAATACAAACTAAGACAGGTCCTGCATGATTACCTAATAATGTGGTTCTGTCTTGTAGAGGAGACCAGTCAAAATGTAATTCCAGGCCTGTTATTTTAATTTATTACTGTGCTCACATGCTGCACATTCCTAAATAAAGTTGTGTTCAGTCAAATTAGCACAAACTAAAACCATGGGACTGGTATTTCAGCATGAGTACTTTTTGGTTTGTGGGCCTCTGGCCGTACAATGAAGCTGCCATGTGTGGTCTGAGCTGTTTGCCCTGAACTTAATTGGGATTTATAGGCGACAGAGTACATTCATGATGCACAGAGAAGGGGTGTTGGGAGCATCAATAGGGGTCCAACAGCAAATTCTTGCCTTGGGTTAATCCGGCCAACATATTAAATACTCTTTTCACACACTGTAGTCAACTTACAGTAAAAATGTAGACATCATACATCCATAGATCACATTTTCTTTTTAACTGTTTATATTCTAATGGATTTTATTCCATTTTATTGTCTTACTCGGTTTTCCTGCTTTCCCCACATATACCTAAAATAGTTCATTTTAAAGGGTGTACAAGGGGGACAAAAATACCATTAGTATTTTTTAGTTAGAAAAGTTGGCGAACTACCGCTGACTACTCTCATTCCTCCAGGGGACCTGAACCCCGCCCTCTGTGACCCTCATAGAGCCCACTCAAAGCCAAGGTTTGGACCAGCAGACCTCTCCAGGATGGAGGTCTCATTGTTGGACTCCTTGAAGTCGAAACGTTCCCCCGCCCTTTCCCCTTCCTGACCGCGTTTTTAACTGCAGGTGTGTTTGTTTACCTGCTGTCTCGGGCCCAGGCGGGAATGCTCGCGCGTTCGGCTCAGTTCCACAAGCTCAAAAAGGGTGGACTGTACCATCGTGAATCCTAGGCGGAGAGGGGAGCCAGAAAGAGAAACACGCTATTTTCTCCCGATATCGCGTCAGCATTTAGCCTGGCCCTAAGCGGAGCTGTCACAAGGTCTATCAAATATAACCGTTCACTTATTTAGATTAAAACAACCAACTTTACTCGTTTTTGTTGTTGATTTATTGGTAAATAACTTTTTACCACCCCTAAAAACTCCATCTCCATCTTGCCTTTTGATTGACCGCTCCATATTTTTTTTTCTCTGTGCTGCTGAATTTTCCTCCTGCTGGAGAACTGAGGGAAAAAAACAACACTGGGGGGAAACTGAGAGGAAGAAAGCACAGCGGAATAAAGGAGGTGGAGGAAAAAAGTGAAATATCAGGACATTAGCGGGAAGATTGAAGGAACAGGTTGGAAAGAGAGCAAGACGACATTGCGCAAGTGGAGAACGAGACTTATATTTTTAGAAGTCCCTGCTTTTGTGTGAAGATTTTTTTTTTGTTTCCCCATCTGCTGATTAAAAGGTGAGTTTATCCCGTTGTTATTCTCATAGCATAATTGGGCTGTGGTTTATATATTTTTTAAAGTGTTTTAGCTCTTTGTGTCCTGGAGAAAGTCAGGGAGTAGCCTGTGCAGATTTGCCATTGTTCATTCAACAGACGTGCAACAAGGCAATAAAACGAGGAAAATAAATGTGTTTTTCACAGGGGAGTTCTGCGTTAGAAATGTGCAGTGGTGGACCCTGCTGTTTAATATTGCATAGAGCAAACCGATGTCAAAGTAATCAGTGCCCCCTCGTGTTTTCCTCCTTGATTGAATCCAGAAACGCTCGGTCTGCCTATCAACAAAAAAAACATTCAACTCTGCAAGACATTAATATTTAAATATCTGTTTGCAAGCACCAATTGAAAAAAAGAACTATTTGAACCATTTTTTGCATACATGTGAGCCTGATGAGAGTGTACGTGTTATTGACGCGCACATGTGGCATAGCCAGCGGGTCTTTGTTCCCCCACCCCCGCTACCCCCCTCTATAATAACCGACCCAGGCATGACAGCGCAATGGCATGGCTCAGACCTCCTGCAGACAGAATATAGGCCAATATTGACATGCTCGTGTCGCATGAACTTTGGTCATATATGAATCCCATCCCTCCATCCCGGTCTAGTCTTCCAGCCAACAGGCGCATCATTGCTCTTCCTTTGTGGTGTTTAAAACAGTCCCCACAGAGCTGCAGCAGTGGCAATTTCATGGTTAAATACTTTTTCTTTTCGTGATAGAAAGGTTGTTTTTGTCTCTTTCTAAGAGGAGGGGGTAGTTAGTTTGTGGCTGCTCAGGAGGGGGGTCGAGAGGGGTGTTGTGGCGCGCCAGATGAGGGGGTATAATGTGTGTCAATGTCAAATGGAGGTGTGTCCCTTGTGTATGCGTTCACTGGCCCTGTGCTGCCTCGGATAAAACCAGAGAGAAAATTTAAAAAAAATCATGCAGCAAAGCCCTGAAAAGATGCGTTTCGTAAGAGTCTCCCTTATGGAATATCTTATAGCCTGGCGCGCGAGGGGGAAATGTTTTGCTTCAGTGTGTCATGCCAGACCAAGGACACACACACACATAGACTCTCACACTCACACGTATACACCCTCACACACACATCTCCCCTCTGTCTACACACAGCTCCACAGACAGGTTTTCACTGTGCTGCAAGCTGCACGCACGCACTCAAGCAAGCTCGCGCGCAGATTCTGTGAGTCATACCGCATTTGGAGACTCGCGGCCTCACTGCTCTTTGAGTGAAGTGGAGCCCCTGCTGATAACACGCACGCGCGCGCGCGCGCGCACACACACACACACACACACAGACTTGTGCGCGAGCGCAGACAGGCTCTTGTGAAGTAGACATTGTTCCAGGATTGTGCATTTAGATGTACAAATGCAGGCGCACGAGGACGCACGCGCGCACAGGCTCTCCACAAGCTATGTCAGAAATGATAGACTATAGAAATGCAGCCACACACACATGGACGGACACACACACACACACACACACACACACAGGGTGTAGGCCTACTGTTTGTCTTTCCTGGTTGGAATTGCTGGTGGGTGTGGTGTTACCAGCAGCCCTGTGTCTGTAATTGTGTGGCTGTTTATTCCAAGTGGATTTTCAGTATTGTACCAGAATGAGCGACCACACATTGAAACACTTGACTCCTAGTGTTTTTTTATTAGGATATTAAAGGGTCAGTTCTCCCATGCACATAGTTTTTTATCTGCTGAGGTTTTGAGATAGGCTATCTGCCTCTGAGATTTATGCCTTCACCCCAATGCAACTGAGGCGAATGGAATTTCATTTGTGCTGCTCAAAACGTTGAAAGATTATGTTTCAAAATTTCATAAGCACTGTGTTTGTTCAGTCATGGTTACTCGCTGCGCATGGACAGTTTTCTTGGGAGAAAGTAGTTCCATATATGTGTAAACTTTAAATTGTCATGCCAGTTTCACAATGTCACTTTTCAAAGCTCTGTATGGCACAAACAAAATCCCATTCACCCCTGTTTTATTGGGGATGGAGGCAGAAATCTCAGAGGGAGTTATCTCAACAGCTCTCAGCAGATAAAACCGCAGCTATCTCTATGCACAAGTAAGAAAATGTGTTTTTAATAATTTTATTTAATTAATTAATTCCAGCTGATGACTACCATGAATGAAAGTATTTCACTTTTAGATACTGGCAGTATTTCCTACATTTTGTGACAGTTCAGAGAGATCAGCACATTCCAGAGAGATATATTGTACATTTTTACGCACTAAGTATATCCACATGCTGTTTGCTATTCTTTATTTTGCATGCATGACATAAGATATGCTCATAAAATAGGTGCTAGTCTAAACTACCCTGCTGTATATGGAATAGTATAGCACCACCAGGGCCGGCTACGACATTAAAACCCTGCTTACACATTAACACATCATTAATTTAACACTCTAAATGAACACTTTGACTTTTAAACCTTAAGTACATCTTTCTGTATTAGGGTGTACTTCCAAGTGCAACTCTGATTGCAGGATGTAATTACTTTAAATAGATATTTTGACATCATTGTAGTGCACCTTGTACTCAATTTAGATTATTTGAATTCCCTCCTCCCACTGGTTAGCACTCGGCTACATCCCTGAAACTGACTAAACATGTAGATCTTTACAGTGTCTCTGTTGTCTCAGTGTTAGTGAGCTTATCATGTTGGTGGGAAGACATGTTTGTAGACTTCAAAGGCTTTCCCTCTAATCTGTTCCAGCATCAGAAATTACAAATCACAGTGTATTTATAGAGGTCACGAGAACAAATTGTTCTGCTGAGCATTTTTTATTTCACTTTGGTTAGGTTCCATGGATGTTGAGCTGCAGAACCAATCTTGTGTAACACTGACTCACCAGTAAAGCCTGTTCTTCACATGGACTTAGTGATGTCCTCAACATAAAGAAAATATAAAAAAACATCCTAATAATCCACTACACATTATTCAATTAATTTATTTGGGCAATGAAAAAAAAAATCGATTACTTTTTCCTGGGGTTTTGTACTGTTGATCAGACTAAATAAGCAGTGTGAACACAGGATTTTGTATTTATTTTACTGATATTTGACTTATTAAACATTTGAACAAATAAGCAATAGATTAATCAATAATGCAACCCACAACAAAATAATTTAAATACAGTAAAATGCCAATAGGGTTTTATCGTTTCACTGAAACAATAATATGAAATTGCACCGAAAAAGCTAAATTACCAGATCATCACCACATTTCTTTCCATCAGCTCAAGAAAATTTCATTTCCATGCTCGGCACAAGATCCAAACTGTTGCTAGCATTCATTTTTGGATGTTTTCTTTGTGGATGACGTCTACATCGACTGTGTGACCGCAGTCACATTAGGTTGCTAATTCTGTTCATCTTCCAGCACACCCAGGTTGTAGCGAGCTAGCGAGGATTCTGTTAATTTGAACGAGGCGTGCTGTTGGAAGTGTCACAGCGGTGATTTGTGGAGTTTTTGTGGAGTCATGTCATACGCATCTGTCAGGACCAAAAATAAACTCCTCTGCTGGAACAGTTGTCCTTTGGCCTGAGGCTACATCCCCGAGTGTTTGTGTTCTGGCCAGAATAATAATCCAAGGAGATCATCTTGTTGACATCATTAAACTGTGGCGGACGGGAGCAGTGTTGCCTCAGAGTCCTCTGACTGAGCTTGCAGACGTTTCTGAACCCACTGACAAAACTCAAACATCCCTACATGATGACTTAACAGCTGAAGTTTTGTATTCGTAATCTGCATTTGACTTCTTTTGACAAAAGGAAGTTTGTCACTGTAAAAACTATAGATGGTGATGGCCATGTTTGTTAATCCGAGCGGTCATGTTTCATTGCCTCTGCACCACTGGCCTTGTTGCTATGGTGGCTATTGACCAATCTGACCTCATTGCGGACTATCTGTGCCATCATTGGACATCACCTGTGTTCATTCGGATTGTCGGTGACAGTTTGACCTTTTGCACTCCAATCAGAGTCAACTCAAAGGTCCACAGTGTTCCCAATTTTTAAAATCTATAATTCATCTAATACAACATTTTTTGATGTTAATGCTGAAATTATAAACTCTCTTGCTGAAAAGACGACTGTAAAGCTTGACATGAAAAGTTGATTTCATAGGCAATAAAACACGCCTTCGTTCAATTCACTACAATTAAAGATTTTGCTTCTACAGCCTTACTTGGTCTGGTATGACCGTTAGCTTATGGTGGGTAAGGTTAGCGAACTTTAGCTAGATATATTGTTGTGTAACTGACATTATGGTCAGGGGGAATGTTACACCAACTGTGCTATGTAAATCAAGTTTATTATTATCATAATCACTTCAGTAGTTTTATCACAGGAGTAAAACAAGAAGTAAACACACAGTACCTCGGCAGGAGAGTAATTTGAGTGTGAGGGGGAAACGAAAGAAAACAGTGGAGATAATGTAAGGTGATTAAAAGTAGGAGAACTTAAACCAGAAGTGCTTTAATACTAAACATTAAAGACTGCAGTTGTGCATATGCTCCATTTGCCAAAGCGCAAATGCACTTCCTCTGCTATTGGTGTGTGTGTGGGGGGGGTGCTTACTCGAGCGTATTCAGACTGTCACCTTTGCCTTTTGACTGTACCAATATTAACATTTACTCCCGCAGTGTTTGCTAATCCATCAGTGTTGACTGCAGGGAAAGACGATACGCTTGACCTGTTAAGAGTGGTCACGGTTGTACGGTGGGGAGGTAGATAGTTTATTTCTGACCTTTTGACCTTACAACTATTTATTATACTTATAGGACAGTTCTAGTTTTGACAATAATATAAAAATATTGAACAATGGATTTAATTTCCTGACTTTAAATGCGCTACAATGATAAACTGACCAAATATTCTACATGTTGTATGAACTCAGATTGTGGCACTAAGGTCTGATAGTTGCTAGGAAATAGAAGACACTGACAACACTGTTGAAAGGTAGACGAATGTGCGGATATCCAGCAAACTAGGCCAGTAAACAGCTATAATTGGACTCCCAAGTATTGCTTCAGAGGAGGACCCAGGTCCCGGAATATCAGGGAATGTTGTCATCTCGAGCGCTCGGAAATAGTCTTTGTCCTTATGTTGAGGTGTTGACGATGCTGAGATGATCTCCTCTCTATGTGCGCGCCAGCTGTTTGGTGTGTACAGACCTGTCAGTGTTGTGACGCCAAGCCACTCATTAAATATCATGAAGTATAGTTGTAGGGAGTGGACCGTGTTATGGTGTTTGATGGCGTTTCAGTGCTGATGGTGTTATGGAGCTGGTGTTCATGTCCGTGGGTGTAATTGCCTCTTCAGAGTTAGAGTTTTGTTTACTCCTCAGTTGGAGTATCGCCGCTCATTTACAGCAGAGGCACTTGCTCAGGCTCATAGCCAGTTTAATTGGTTTTCCATTGGAACAAACAAGAACATTGGTGATTTGAAACAAATGAGAGGACAAGTACATTCTTAAAGCTGCACTGATCAATATCTTCTATCTTCTTCTATCTATATTAAAAATGGATCAAATGACCATGTGCAATGTGAAAGATGTTGCTCATGGTAACAAACCCACAAGTAGTTATCAGCCAACGCTGCAGTTCCCCCCAGCTTTAATGAGGAGGCGCTTTAATGTCTTTTAGCTTGTTGTTTTGATATGTTTTCTGACCTGCAAACTCCACCCTAATCAATTTTGTCACAGCAGGGAGGTGATTTCCGCATGTTCCCTCTCCAGCATCAAACAGCAGATAGACAAATTTAGCAACTAGCTGGTGAAAACAGTGGAGCATTTAGCAGCTGAGCCAGATATGTTTCTGAGGAGTTGGTGGAGACCAAAACAGAGCTAAAAGGGTCCTGAATACTGGACGTCCGATCATCACGTGACCAAAAACACGACACCAAATGAATGCTAATGTCGCTACGTGTTTGCTGGATGTGTAAATAGTCAACTGTTTGCTAACACGTTCGCCATAACATAACTTTGACATTGTAGTCAGCTTGTTGCGATGCCCCCAAGTGGCCAAAAAGTTCTACGAATGCATCTTTAAATCTTACCGCAGCATCACCAGTTTTATTATTTTATTCAGTCTTTTAGAACTACATAGTCACACAAACATATCGCTGTTTCTGCACACCATCTGTCCAAACAGAAATCCTGCAATAGGACTTTGTTACTATAAGCTTGTAGGAATCAGATGATGGCCAGTCAGCCAATATAGTACTTAATAGTTCAGAATGTACTTATGTCAAATATTCACTGGTTCAAGCTTTTCAAATGTGACTATTTTCTAGTTTTCTTTGTCATATAAACTGAATATCTTTGAGTTTTGTTTGGTCGGACAAAACAAGACATTTAAAGACGTCACCTTGGACTTTGGGAAACTGTGATTGCCATTTTTATGTATTTTCTGACATTTTATTTAAAATTCAATTTAAATTGTAAAAAAAGCCTAATCTAGATATATTAAAATGCATTGATGAGTTGTGTATATGAAGAAAAATCCCTCCCGTCCTTTGTTTACACGCTCCAGTTGTATCCTGAGTGCAGCTACTGTAACTAACGCTGTCTAATGTTGCACTTCTCCCCGTTGGCACCAACAGAAACATTGATTCTTCTCTGTTGACAGTAGATTCAGCTCAGTGTGTTAAAACCCGGCCAACATGACACGAGAGACCATTGAAAATGCAAAACAACTAAACGGGCTACTAAAAATGAATCGTTTGGACGGAAACCGAAGCACAGAGAACACGGCTGAAATGTTTTTTGGTTTTTTTTCCACTCAGAACTGAATCTTTGGCTGTGTTAAGAGGATTTTGTTAATAGCTTATGAAGAAGAAAAAGAAGTCCAATCTGGTGCAGGGTCGTTAACATATCCACCAGCACATGACATTGCATTAAGGACAGCAGTCCACAGCTATTTTGGTTTTGTCATTAATTGTTCATGAATTAGTTTTTTACAGTGCAGAAATTGGTGAATATATTTTTGTATCAGACTCATTCCTAGAAATTGTGATATTTGTTGTTTTGTCAGTTTTAATATTAATAAAAACATATGGGGCTATGAAAGCACTCCTGTGTTTAAACATTGCCTGTGTAACTGAAGATAGGTCAGTCATTTTGATACGACCGCTGCTATTTCTGTTTGGCAGCAGCGTGCACTAGTGCGGGTTTTTGTAACGTGCACTCAGATGTATTTTTACCGTCTGTACAGTGAAGAAGTTAGCACGTTAGCTGATGACTGAGACAGTGTGGAACAGCGTTGCTCACTTGCGTGGGTGTTTTTGAGATCAGTCTAGTCTGAATAAATTCTGACCGTGTGAGTAACGTTTTTTTGTGTGTGTGTGTTTTTCATCTGAATCATTATAATGACAGTCTTGGCCAGTGGTAGTGTCTACTGCATATTAGTCTGGGTGTTTATAAAAAAATGTGCATTTTTATTTTTTAGATTCTGTGTAGGTGTACTAGAGCATAACATCTGGGTCAGTGTGTATGGATTTTATACTGTGTAGGTGTATGAGATTAAAGCAGTCTTCATACGCTAGCTTCTAGGCCAGTGTGTGTGTGTGTGTGTGTGTGTGTGTGTGTGTGTTTGTGGGAGACTGCTCAGTCCTTTGCCTAATGGCCAGAGGCCAGATACAGATAGGCCAGGCAGCACAATGCCCTGTCTGTTCCCACAAGTCCAAACAGCCCTTCACAACACCCTATTTATAGACAAACGCTCTGCCCAAACTCCATTCATATTTTCTCAGGTTGGATGTGTGGAGTAAGGTGTGCACATGTGTCTTTTTGTTGCTAAAAAGTGAACCGTGTGGTGCAAATGTCACACTCTGTCATTTTGAATTGAAGTGACCTAAATGTGTCCAAATGTGCATTCAGTCTGGTGCTGCCAGAGATGTGTGTGTGTGTGTGTGTGTGTGTGTGTGTGTGTGTGTGTGTGTGTGTGTGTGTGTCAGTCAGCTGTTGAAGGATC